>OZ021704.1:13764155-13822588 GCA_963978555.1 Galerucella nymphaeae
TATTAGTTTTTTTGCTTTTTCAAATACAATCCGAAGCCGCCTTTTGGATACTTTTTCAGATACAGGCCAGATCCTACACATTCCATAGCCTTATTATAACGTACATCTTCTTCCAATTTCTTTTGCGCATGCTTCACATCAATGACAGTTTTTGCAATTCCAGCAGCACCACCTGACAGTGCTCCCAGCGCCGAAAGGCCAGCAAACAAAGGAATAAGCGGTAGGAAACCTCCTGTCGCTACAGGTATCACTCGAGGAACCTCAACTTCTTTTTCCCACCAAATTGCTTAATCGGTGATTTGGCTGTCCGTAAGGCAAACTTTGCGGTGTTTTCCAAAGATGTTCCTTTTTTCATGGACTTTCCCACTTTCAGAATAACATCTCGATGCAAGGAACGACGTTTGCGATGACATCCCATTCCCAGCTTTCTTTTCACCTTCATTCCGCCTGTTACAAGTAATGCAGCAGCTTTCTCTCCCAAAGAAGCGTCTTTTGATCTGACGCGAGCCCAAGCTTTATCTTCAAGTATTTGATCGGCTTTGTGCCGTTTTTCGAGAGACTTATTCTTCCAGTAAAAAATATCGTGTTGTTCACAAGCTGCGTCCAAGGGGTTGATGCCTGGATCTCCACGATTAAGACGTTTTTCCAATTTTGTACCGGCTAACAAAAAATAAATCAATTTTTTATATAAAGGGGTGGAGGGGGTAGTACCTACGTCCACAGTACTGATAGCTAGGCAAGTGAAGTTCAATAGGTAGTTTATTGATGAGAGAATTTAAAAGACCTCCTCCTTCAAACACCAACATTAAGACTGATACGCGAAAGTAGTGACACCTATAATAATATTTATACAATAGCACCAAGAAAAACAACACACACGATGGAGATAATTCGACAAGATCAGACGATACCTATTGAAAATCTAGATTTCACCTCAACTCCATCGATCGGTAAACATGGCAAATTATTACCAAATTCTTTCCGTGCCATTATATGCGGTCCCAGTGGGTGTGGAAAGACGAATGTCGTGCTGGCGCTCCTATTTAATCCGGATGGTGCAAAACTCAAAAACGTTTATGTTTATTCAGAATCGTTATTCCAACCAAAGTACCAATTGCTGCAAGAAGTTATAGCAAAAGTCAAGGGCGTTGGTTATTTTCCATTTAAAGACAACGAGGAAATAATAAGTCCAAATAAAGCTCAACCTAATTCCGTCTTTTTATTCGATGACGTCAACAAAAAATTCTTGAATATTACTCCATGTGCAGACATAAAGATATCGATGCTGCATATCTTTGTCAAACATATTCAAAAATACCGAAACAGCTTATACGCGACATTTATAATGTGATTGTATTATTCAAGCAAGATGAGGTGAACTTGAAACATATATTCGACGAACACGTATCTCCAGACATGACATTCGACACATTCAAAAATATGTGTTCAATGTGCTGGTGTGACCGTTACGGTACTTTGGTAATTGTGAAAGATTATCCCCTTAATAATGGTAGGTATCGCAAAGGATTCGATAAATATATAAAGTTGTAAGCCTTCAGTCCATACCAATATGTCTGATGATAAGGTTGCTGCTGCATCCATATCCAAACCACTAGAAGAAATTGTACAATCCTCGGAGACATTACAAAAATCGATTACAAATTTACATCCAAAGGAGGAAATAAAGAAAGAAGAATGATATGTTTACACCACCTTTTCTCGAAACGGAACCGTTGGCCGAAACCGATGAAGCGGGGAATATTCCAATGCCCGAATCTCCAGAAATAATGCGTCCTGAGATCACACAAGAATCCATCGAAGAGTACTTAGATCAATATCCCAAAATTACTCAACCATATATTGAAGATTATTTCCAAGATAACGGAAGAGTCGATAAAAATTATGGACCAATTTACAATGATGAGCTAGGTTAGAGTTTAGGTACGCGTAGAATTGTATTTGACAGAAAAAACAATAATAACAACATCCTACAAGAACAGAACAAACAAGGTGGACACGTTATTGGAACACCTGGCCTGTATCAGCTTTTATTCTACAACGACCCAGAAGGCTATACCTCGCAGGACTAAGAAACATATAAAATCCTTCTTGATTATACAGCGGTTCACCGAGATACTCTAAACCGTATTAAGGGTTCGAGCACTTACAAATATCACAATATCATCAAACCTTTGTTTAGAACTGAATCGGAATCAAGGCAACGTCGTCCCTCTTCTCGAACACTAGAATATAACAATACAAAGCATTCAACAACAAAATATAAGCCTTCTCAAGTCAACAAATCCAACGAAAAATCTATTTTGAATAACACCTATAGCCATTTAAAAATAGCAGGATTGCAAAAATTCAGGGTCGAAGCCATTGTGCGCATATCCAAGGCTAAACATGTCTTTGAAAAAGGTTACACACCAAATTGGACTACAGAACTATTCAAAATAATCAGAGTTGAACTAACAAATCTTGCTACGTATTTACTTGAAGACATGCAAGGCACACCAATCAGCGGCTGCTTCTATGATGAGGAGCTACAGAAAACATCGAATCCTGACATTTTCTTGGTGGAAAAAGTTCTTAGACGTAATGGTAGGAAAATGTTCGTGAAATGGTTGGGCTAAGACAAAAGCCATAACAGCTAGATTAATGGAGCTAGTGTTTTATAGGGTGAAAGGCACACAGGCTATAAATTGGAGTGAGCTTCAGATCTCAAACTCAGTTAGCAACATGAGTTCTCAAGATGCCAGTAGCAGCGATGACGATATTGTCTACACTGCAGAGCTCGATAGAATTTTGGAAAACTTTGAGTCGGCTACAAAGTCTGAAAATGTATACCTGCTTTCAACACAATATTTAATTTCCGGTTATGAAGTGAAATGTGGAATTAGTCCAGCAAGATCATTTACACCTGCCGTTATTTTATCTCAGCAGCTTAAGGTCAGCAAAATATGGTTTGACATTTACGAATGGCAGGAATTTATTTCAATAATGATGCAACAAATGACCGTAGACGAGTTCAAACCTGATCCGATTCCATGTGGAGAGTACTGTACCATTACTCCATTGAATTACGATGCTTGTAAGGTTATGTTTGTCAGGAAACATGGCGTCGAATACCTCAAAGCCTTTGGTCAGCGCCGAAAGTTCCAGCAGCGGTCCACGTGTTACCGAACCTGTCGTATCTATAGCCAACCATAGTTATAAACACACTGTTGCCACATCTAATAGTCGTGGGGAAGTTTTGCTATCAACAGCAATTATTAAAATAAAACATAATGAAAACTATGTCACATGCCGCGAATTACATAATCGTTTCTGCTTATGTTTACTATTCTTGCTTTATTATATATTTTATTATCTTCTATTCTTAGAAACTGTAACTGCTGCTAGAGTAGATGCCAACTCGGCATTTCCTATAGAATCTAACATTTGTACATCTTTTATTCAGTCTAAGACTAATACTTGATCTTGTAAGTTTGACAGTAAATAAAATTGAGGTTTTTAGAATTAAAGTTTTTTTAGAAAATTTATATTATTGGCGCAGTCAGTGGGATTGTCACGAAAGGCATTCAACGCGGAAAACTTTAAACTATCTCTATAGTGAAGTGACAAACGAATCGGTCGGTGTTTTCTAAGAGCTGTTTATTTTGGATTATCTTCAATCAAGGAAAGTTACCAGACTCCTCCGAAGAAGAAAAGCTGTCCAAGGGCAAATGAAGACCGTACTGTGAGTCAAATTATTTCTAGTATTTGTATATGTCAGACTCCTCTAGTGCTTCCCCTTCCTCTAGTGATAGCGAGAACGATCTAGAGTTAAATTTAAGTACCAAATTACATAGTAGTAATTTAGAAATAGATTTAATAACAAGAAATTTGACTTCATTTTCTTGAAAAGATAATTTAATAATGGCGGAATTACCTAATTTTACCAAACTTCATGCTGAAACCATTCCAGATTTTGATGGTAACGAGAATGAGGCTCAAATTTTTTTGGAAAGTATAGACAGTATTGTAAATCATTTTTATGATAATACAGATATTGATAACTACCAAAATATAATAATTTTTAGAACTATCATCAGTAAACTGAAAGGAAATGCAAGAGAAGTCATTAATATTAGCGGTTGTATTACAATAAATCAAATGAAAGAAAAGTTAATCAGAAATTTTAGTGACCCTAGGGACGAAACTTGTTTGTCTCTTGATTTGAATAATTCAAAGCAAGGGCAAAACGAATCTCTTTATCAATTTAACGATAGAGTGAGAAAAGTTTTACATACCATTTCAAACTTTTTGGCTTTGCATGAGAATGATAAATGATAAATATACGCGCATTTAAACAAAACATGTATAACAATCAAGCATTACAAGTATTTTTGGCAGGTTTAAGGAATCCTTACGGCATTATGTTCCGAACAAAAGAGCCTCGAACCATGCTAGAAGCTATGAATTTTATAAAGAGAGAAGATAAAATCAAATATTTACAAAATAATTCCAATTTTCAACCTAACATAAAAAACTTGAACAATCAAAACCGTCCAAAATTTTTTTCAGTGACACAAAATTATCAAACCCCAAATTTCAATCAAAATATCAATTCCAATAATAATCGAAGAATATCTTCTGTATGTTCCTTGTGGTATATTATTCATTCTTTTTTAATTTCTTGGGAGATTAAACCACAATATTTTTGAATTCTTTATTTCAACGTTTCGGTAGCGTTCCAGCTACCGTTTTCAAGAAAAAATAAGTAAAAATTGATTTTTTATTCCTAACTGACACAACGGAAAAAATTTGACAACTAGACAATCACAAATATTTTGAAGTTAAAGACTGCAAAATTTTGTTATCAAATTTTTATTAAGGTCCATTCATAGTAGATCATATCCCCGGTAAAATGTCAAATGAAATATTTCATTTTATGACATTCCAACGATATGATAGTCTACTAGAAATGGAATCCAGTGAAGTGCACGTTCCAGGAACGGTTTTTAAATTGGGATAGCGCGTTTTTTCGCTTATATTGGAAATGTTGTTAATAAAACGCGTTTCTTGATACTTTTTTTGTTTATGAATATTTAAGTTTTCAAAATATGTATGTATACTCAGTTTTGTGAAGAATATTTCAACAACAGCCATCCAGTTCTCAAAATAATAATTCTCAACCCAATAATAATTTTCCACGCGGTCCAATTCATAATACACAACCTCGACAAAATAATAATCAAAGATATCTTAGTAATGCACAAGTTTTTGGTCCTCCCAAAAATGTGTGGAAACCAAACCCTAATTACAATCAAAACAATTTGCCTAAACCTACACCAATGACTACTACTACTAGACAAACTCCAAATAATAATTACTTCAAAGCACAATCACCTAAAAACCGTGGGTGTCCGAAGAATTATATAATGTAGAACAAGTTGACAATGATAATGATACTGACAATAATTTCGGAGAAAACGAACTAGTTGACGATATCAACAATGACTATCAAAATGAACACCAAAATAATAACGGAAATTTTGGGAATTTTCACAAGACGAGGCCTCCCAATCGGAAACAATACGACAACTCTTGTGACAAAAGACAATTACCCTATATTACTATCAAAAACCCACCACTAAAAAAATTAATTGACTCCGGTGCAACAAAATCCTTTTTATCTCCAGAAACAGTTGATAAATATTTCTCTGATTATAAATTCGAAGAAGCTTTTGTTGTCTCTACGTCCTTCGGATCGTCACATCATAATATTTCTGTAACTATTCCTGCATTCGCAGAATTTAACGAAAATGAAAATATAACATTTTATGCATATAAATTCTACTGTATTTCCGATGGTTTAATTGAAGTAGATTTATTACAATCACTAGGTATCCATATTGATTTCCCTAATTCACAAATTATATTAAAAAATGCTATTTTACCCATTATCTATTTTAAGGCTATTCCAAAAAAGGTTTTTTCTAAGATTATACCAGGTCAAACAATTTCAAAAATCGATATTCCGGTTCCAACGAAAACGGGAGAAATTTTAATCCCACAACCAACTCTATCTAATTGGGTAATACCCGAGTGTATTACAATTGCAAAAATGGCTGGGCAACTGTCGAAATTCGTAATAATTCCGACGATGACACAAATTTCACTATTCTATATCCTATTAAGAGTGTACCTGTGGAAAATAATTTTGAAATGTACCACTTAGATTTTAAAGAAAATAACGACAAATATAGTAATGACGAAATTGTCAATCTGATTAGAACTGACCATTTAAATGACGAAGAGAAAAAACATATTCTTAACATAAGTAGAAAGTATGCTGATATTTTTCACAAGGATGTGAATAAATTAACCTTTACTAATGAACTTAAACACCAAATTCGAACAACGGACGAAATCCCTGTTTACACCAAAAGTTACCCGTATCCTTACGTTTATAAAGAGGAAGTAAAAACTCAGATTGAAAAAATGCTAGAACAAAACTTTATCAGACCAAGTAATTCACCCTGGTCCTCACCTATTTGGGTGGTATCAAAAAAGGCCGATGCTTCTGGCAAAAAGAAGTGGAGAATAGTTGATTATAGAAAAATTAACGAAAAAACTATTCTAGATAAATATCCCATTCCTCGTATAGATTCAATTTTAGATAAATTAGGCAAATTTAACTACTTTTAAACTTTAGATTTAGCGTCAGGTTTTCATCAAATCGAAATGCACCCTGACGATATTCAAAAAACGGCATTTACCGTAGAAAATGGGCATTATGAATATTTGAGAATGAGTTATGGCTTGAGAAATGTTCCTGCAAAATTTCAGAGAGTTTGGACAATATACTTAGGGGTTTACAAGGGGAAATTTGCTTAGTATATTTCGACGATATAATTATTTACTCAACGTCATTACAAGAGCACATGGTCAACTTGAAAATGTTTTTCAGCGACTTCGTGAAACTAATTTTAAGGTCCAGCGGGACAAATGCGCATTTTTTAGGAAGGAAACGTCTTATCTAGGACACATTATTACCACCGAAGGTGTAAAGCCAAATCCAGATCAAAGCTATTAAATTATATCCCATACCAAAAACTATAAAAGAAATTGAAGGATTCTCAGGTCTTTCAGGATATTATAGAAAATTTATACCAAATTTTGCCCAAATTACGAAGCCCTTGACTTCGTGTCTAAAAAAAGGTTCAAAAATAGAATTTACACCCGAATATATACAGAGTTTTGAAACATGTAAAGAACTTTTAAGTAACGACCCTATTTTAAAATATCCTGACTTCACTCAAGAATTTACTTTAACTACAGACGCAAACGGTTTTGCAAGAGGGGCAGTATTGTCTCAAGGCTTTGTGGGCCAAGACAGACCTGTGGCTTATGCCTCAAGGACACTCAACCAATCAGAACAGAATTATGGTACAATCGAAAGAGTGTTACTTGCGATTGTATGGGCTACGAAATATTTCAGGCCATACTTATACGGCCGAAAATTTACTATATATTTTGACCAAAAACCTTTGCATTGGTTGTTCTCCATAAAAGAACCAAATGCCCGTCTCACAAGGTGGAGACTTAAATTAGAAGAATTTGATTGTCAAATCATATGCAAATGACATGTTTGAATACATGGACGATTTTAACAAAAATTTATCTAGTGACAATGATAACGAACAAACTAATCAACAAAACGCACAACTCGATGATGAATCTATTATAGGACAAATTGACGAGACTCTTCAAATAACTGATGCTGACATAAGTAGATTAGCAAAGTATGCCTGACTAGAAATAGGGAAAACCGTGTGTTAGAGAGAGAGCAGCGAGACAATGTGTAAGAGAGAGAGACTTCGTTTTTAAAATGCGCATGCGTAAAGTTATATGGTATGTTATTCGAAAAACATTTTGGGAGGGCTCGAACCTGCATCGCCGACGACGTGGACTTCGAGTTTACCCACTCGGCTACCAGATAACTTTGTTATCTAATACTAAATTTGATTATTGAAAACTGTAAGTCGAAAATTTCGCTGATCTTGTAATATAAAAGTATAACGTATAAATAAGAGATTTTTTATCAATGTAAGGTATCACACACGTAATCGAGACAGTTAACCGCGGTTAACTGATAGCGTCTTTATATATTACTGAAATACATCTGAGTTAAAAGTAACGTATACCGGGTGACTTAAAAGTAACATTTAATAAAAAAACAATAATAAATAATTATTAATTTAAATCATTGATAACTTTAACTTTATAAAAGTATACAAATTCTCTAAGGGCATTGTGTAACATATCGTTTGGTGTAATGGAACAAAATGCATATAAAATTTGTAAAGGACTTAAATTTTCGGAGAAGGTATTTTCACAGAAATCCAAAACATTATAATAATATTCACAAAAATTTAAATTTTCTAGCACAAATATACGTTGTACAATCAAATTATTTAATTCTAAAATTTGCGATACTTCTTCTTCATCCGTAATTTAATGGGGTGATGGTACAGTAATCGCCACATGGTAATGAATCAGATTTGACTTCGTCTCGGGTATGAAAGAAATTCATCTGTTGTGTCATAATTGAGATAAAGGTATTCCATTCATAAGTACTGAAAAATATTTTGCTGGACTTAAGATGTTGGGATAAGATAACATCAGGTGTGAATGATCTTGCAGGACTTGTTGAAAGCAGGACGTGTTGAAAGCAGGTAAATGTTCTTAGACTTGACAGCAGTCTCATAGTTTTCCAATATTCTATCTAACTCTGAACTGTAGTTACTTGAATCAGATTCGTTCACGATGTCAACACTACCACTATCTTGGGAACTCATGTTGCTAACTGAGTTTGATATCCAAAGCTCACTTCAATTTATAGCTCCTGCTCTTTCAAGGTTTTCTACGCGGCGAACCGAAAAATAGATCTATACAATATCAATATTTTCTATCCAACTGTTGTGTTTGCTATCCAAACCAAGCCACTTGACGTACATTTTGTTACCCTTTCTTCTGAGCACCTTTTCAACTAAGTAAATGTCTGGATTCGATGTTTTCTGTAGTTCTTCATCATAGAAGCAGCCGCTAATTGGTGTACCTTGCATGTCTTCAAGTAAATACGTAGCAGGATTGGTAATTTTAACTTTGGTGATTTTGAATAGCTTTGTAGTCCAATTGGGTGTATATCCTTTTTTCAAAGATATGTTTTGCCTTGGATATGCGCACAATGTCACCAACTTTAAATTTTCGCGGGCCAGCTATCTTCAAATGACTATATGTGTTATTCGAAATAGATTTTTCGTTGGATTTGTTGACTTGAGAAGGCCTATATTTTGTTGTGGAATATTTTGTATTGTTATAGTTTTGAGTAATTTCAGGCAGAATATCAATCCATTTGTAGGTGCCATTTAAACTGAAATACTTGTGGAGTTTCGATTTCAAAGTTCTTATAACACGCTCTGCCATAGAAGCTTTCATTGTACTAAATACGCTGTAATGATTTATGTTGTGTTTTCTCATTAAATTTTGAAATTTGCTGTTGTAAAATTCCTTTCCCTGATCAGATTGCAGATTTTTTGGTATTCGTCTAGTGTGACCGAGAATGTCCGAGAATGCCCGAGTAATCTCCTCTCCGGTCTTCGTCTTTAGTGGGCGTGTCCACACAAACTTTGAAAAACAATCAATAACGACTAGTATCATTTTATGATTCCTATTTTGTGGAGCAAAATTCCTCATCTCCGCAAGATCCATTTGCCAAAGATCGTCAAGACCCTTAATGATAGTGCGTCTCCGAGGGAATTTTTTCCGTATCGGTTTGTGGAGCTCGTTTACAAGCTGAATTTTTTCTTTAGAATACATATTATGACTTACTACCAGCTAGCTTCAGCTCCAGACTGTTAATGCGGTTAACGGTATTCATATTCATAACCTTAATATTGTATACAATGCCCGAAACGTTAGTTTTCATATCAGAGACGGATCTGATATTTTCTGTTCTATTTCTTTCAACACAAATGTTAATAGAAGCAGTGAATTCTTTTCGAATGAATATTTTGGCTGCAACAATTGAATCGTCAACGTATTTTTTCGTAGCCATATCCCTAGCTGCTACAGGGGGATTTCGCGAAATGAATGTATCAATTCCGTTAGTTTTATTTTGTAAGTAAGTAATGTGCGTCTGTAATATGGGGATTTTCGTCTTATGAAGCTCATTTCTTATCTCGTTCAATCCTACAGCTAAATCCTTTATATCACGTTCTTGTTGCTGCAGCACCACACCATGCGTTTGAATTAATGGCGAGTTGATAGCACGTAGGCCATTCAACTGCACATCAACATATTGTTTTGTTGCAGCATCACTATTTGTTGTCGGTTCCTTAACATTACAAATCTTCACATTTTCAATATCAATATTCCCGTTCGGTGTATGAGGAAACGTAATTTTCGCTGGTAAACGCGCATAGGGCTTTTGATGTCTATGTCCGAATTTATCGACTGGCATAATTGAAATGAACAAGTTTCAACTTGTATTATTCTATTATATCAGCTTCCTTGAGTTCATTGATAATTGCTACTATTTCGTTGTCGTGTGACGTATTACCTGCCTCTTTTGAAGCCATTAGTAGCTTTAGACGTTAAACCAACGTTAGTTTTCATATCAGAGACGGATCTGATATTTTCTGTTCTATTTCTTTTTGTAACCCACGTATGCTTTCAACACAAATGTTAATAGAAGCAGTGAATTCTTTTCGAATGAATATTTTGGCTGCAACAATTGAATCGTCAACGTATTTTTTCGTAGCCATATCCCTAGCTGCTACAGGGGGATTTCGCGAAATGAATGTATCAATTTCGTTAGTTTTATTTTGTAAGTAAGTAATGTGCGTCTGTAATATGGGGATTTTCGTCTTATGAAGCTCATTTCTTATCTCGTTCAATCCTACAGCTAAATCCTTTATATCACGTTCTTGTTGCTGCAGCACCACACCATGCGTTTGAATTAATGGCGAGTTGATAGCACGTAGGCCATTCAACTGCACATCAACATATTGTTTTGTTGCAGCATCACTATTTTTTGTTGTCGGTTCCTTAACATTACAAATCTTCACATTTTCAATATCAATATTACCGTTCGGTGTATGAGGAAACGTAAGTTTCGCTGGTAAACGCGCATAGGGCGTTTGATGTCTACGTCCGAATTTATCGACTAATTGAAATGAACAAGTTTCAACTTGTATTATTCTATTATATCAGCTTCCTTGAGTTCACTGATAATTGCTACTATTTCGTTGTCGTGTGACGTATTACCTGCCTCTTTCGAAGCAATTAGTAGCTTTAGACGATTCTTCCATTATCTTGGAAATAATCTTCAATATACGGTCGAGTAATTTTGGGATATTGATCTAAGTACTCTTCGATGGATTCTTGTGTGATCTCAGGACGCATTATTTCTGGAGATTCGGGCATTGGAATATTCCCCGCTTCATCGGTTTCGGCCAACGGTTCCGTTTCGAGAAAAGGAGGTGTAAACACATCAGGTTCTTCTTTCTTTATTTCCTCCTTTGGATGTAAATTTGTAATCGATTTTTGTAATATCTCCGAGGATTGTACAATTCCTTCTAGTGGTTTGGATATTGGTTTGAATAGTTTAATAATAGACTCATCTTGCTCCAATTTACCTAATTTCAACGCCAAGTATTTTTTGCGAATCGATCTAGCAAGTTCGGACACTTTTTTCTTGCACAATGCAGTAGCAACCTTATCATCAGACATATTGGTATGGACTGAAGGCTAATCCTTTGCGATACCTACCATTTTTAAGGGGAAAATCTCTCACAATTACCAAAGTACCGTTACGGTCACACCAGCACATTGAACACATATTTTTGAATGTGTCGAATGTCATGTCTGGAGATACGTGTTCGTCGAATATATGTTTCAAGTTCACCTCATCTTGTTTAAATAATACAATCACATTACAATTATCGCGTATAAGCTGTTTCGGTATTTTTGAATATGTTTGACAAAGATATGCAGCATCGATATGTTTATGTCTGCACATGGAGTAATATTCACGAATTTTTTGTTGACCATCACATGCAACGTCATCGAATGAAAAGACAGAATTAGGTCGAGCTTTATTTGGACTTATTATTTCCTCGTTGTCTTTAAATGGAAAATAACCAACGCCCTTGACTTTTGCTATAACTTCTTGCAGCAATTGGTACTTTGGTTGAAATAACGATTTTGAATAGACATAAACATTTTTGGATTTCGCACCATTCGGATTAAATAGGAGCGCCAGCACAGCATTCGTCTTTCCACACCCGCTGGGACCCCATAATAATGGCACGGAAAGAATTTGGTAACAATTTACCATGTTTGCCGATCGATGGCGTTGAGGTGAAATCTAGATTTTCAATGGGTATCGTATGCTCTTGTTGAATTATTTTCATTGTGTGTGTCGTTTTTCGTAGTACTTCTCTTCACCACTTACGCGTATCAGTCTTAATGTTCGTGTTTGAAGGAAAAGGTCTCTTGAATTCTCTTATCAATAAATTACCTATCGAACTTCACATACCTAGCTATCAGTACTGTGGACGTAAGTACTACCCCCTCCACCCCTTTATGTAAAAAATTGATTGTTTTTTTTAGCCGGTACAAAATTGGAAAAACGTCTTGATCGTGGAGATCCGGGCATCAACCCCTTGGACGCTGCTTGTAAACAGCACGATATTTCTTACTGGAAGAATAAGTTTCTCGAGGAACGACACAAAACTGATCGAATACTTGAAGATAAAGCTTGGGCTCGCGTCAAATCAAAAGACGCTTCACTGGGAGAAAAAACTGCTGCATTACTTGTAACAGGCGGAATGAAGGTGAAAAGAAAGCTGGGAATGGGTTGTCGTCGCAAACGTCGTTCCTTGCATCGAGATGTTATTCTAAAAGTGGGAAAGTCATTGAAGAGAGGAACATCTTTGAAAGACACCACAACGTTTGCCTTACGAGCCGCCAAAGCACTTATTAAAGAACAAAGGGATAAATGAAACTCTAAGTCCGAACCACAATTTTAATATTGTCCACTAAAGGACAAACCATTAAGATTAAGCAACTAGTTTCGGTACAAAATTACCATTATCAGGCTGTAATAAAGAAATGTACTTGTCAAAAGATCAAAGGATCAATGTTAACAGTTGAAATAGATTATATGAATATTATTAAGTTGAGTTGAAAAATTTTGAAGAATTATTTAATACAGATGTTAGTATCGGTTAAATTTAAATATCAAAAATAACAGTCTATTACCTCATTGAAACATCCGCAAAAGGTCGTAGTTCAATTAGTATCCAACATCGTCAATACTGTTAAGTAGTGAAAAGTGGTTCAGAAAGAAAAAAGGGAAAAATTTGTATTTAATGGAATCCAAGAAATATTATGATATAGTAAAAATTTTTTAAGATAGAGAAAATTGATTGATGTTGAAACATTACAATTTAAAACTTTTAAAAAACTTTTTAAATTTGCATCTGTAGTATCCGAATTGGAATTTAATAGGGAAACATAGTATTGGAATTAAATTCCGAGGGACTATGTCTTTTGAAAGTGAAATATATGTGACATTATTAGCCACTGAAAGTAGCGTTACTAATATTATAATTAGAACGACAAACATTATGAACGTAAATTTTATATTTATCCATTAATTTAGATAAAATTGAACTTTTTGAAAAAGAAAAGGAAAATCAATTTAGTATCACTGGATCGATTAGAGCACATGTACTGTTACTGTATGCTGAACGGAAAAGGATATGTGAAATTTTAAATGGTTACCAAATAATGACAAATGTCATACATACCACAATCAAACAACAAAAATTATTTAAGTACATATCTATTGTTGAATGATTACTGTGTATTGAACAGCTGATTGTTAGTTGTCTTAATTGATGAGCGTGGCGCTCTATGTTCAAGTTGTCATGTATGTGTACATTGTATTATCTATGATCTTTGTAGTCTATGCAGAGCACATGTAGAAAACGCTGAAATAAAAGGTTAATGGTTATCCATCTTAAGTTCAGTTTAAGAACGTGTTATCAATTTTCATCAATTTCACCCAAAAAGTTAATAGGTTATGGGCCCAGACAACGTGTAAAGTCTGCGGAATTGGGTGAAATAAGTGTAGGACAATTTTGTGTGGTAAATTGTCGAAAAAGACCGGTGAAAATTAGTTAGGTCAAGTTTCTAGAAAAATCCAGAGAAAAACTAAGAAAAATAAAAAGATGACTTCTACGGGAATACTACCATTTCCACAGCTAACGAGTAGCAACTACAATAATTGGAGATTTCGTGTAGAAATGTTGCTAGAGAAGGAAGGAGTAAAAGAAGTTTTAGAAACAAGCCAGGAAGACTTTGATAACCTTGATGAGAACCATAAGGCTAAACATAATAAATTAGACACCAAAGCTAAATGCATCATAGTACAGTGCATGACGGATAAGCATCTGGAGTATATTAAGGATGCTAAAACAGCAAAAGAAATGCTTAAAAGTCTACGAAATGTTTTTGAAAGAAGGAGTACTTTTTCTAAGTTATATATAATGAAAAAGTTATTGAAACTAAAATGTACATCTGAGGAATTGCAAGAGCATTTCATGCATGTTGAAATACTGCTGAGAGAATTAGAGGGTGCTGGTGCAACTCTAGATGAAAGTGACAAAGTTTGTTATCTGCTGTTAACAATGCCTGAAAAGTATGACACCGTCATTACGGCGATAGAAACTGTTACAACAAATATCTCCTTAGAGTTTGTAAAAAGTAGACTTTTAGATGCTGAACTGAAATTTAAAGATTCTG
The DNA here is from genome assembly GCA_963978555.1 of Galerucella nymphaeae. Taxonomy (NCBI): domain Eukaryota; kingdom Metazoa; phylum Arthropoda; class Insecta; order Coleoptera; family Chrysomelidae; genus Galerucella; species Galerucella nymphaeae. The sequence continues at coordinate 13,779,021 of OZ021704.1, forward strand.
AAAAATGTGATAAACAAGAAAATCACTCCGAGGCAGCCTCTTATAATAAGAAACATACTTCAGTAAAGTGCTATGGATGTGGAGGTGACCATTTTCTGAGAGACTGTCCTAAAAATGTAAATAAAAATGTGTCACCATCAAGAGCTCATTACAAAGGCTACTCAAGACGAAGTAGAGGACGTAATTCAAGAAATGGGCCAAGGCAAGCAAATTTTGGTAGTGCAGAGAACCGAGAAGTTGTTCATGAATCTGAAATTTCATTTATATCAGAAGTTCTTAGTGTAGTAAAGACAGAAATGAAGTTTAGTGACTCAAAAGTGGACTTTATTCTAGACAGTGGAGCAACAGATCATTTGGTGACCGAGGATATGGAAAAGTACATGACAGACATTATCACACTAGACAAAGAGATCAGAATAAGAGTAGCAAATGGAAACTCACTAGTTGTGCACAAAAGGGGTAAGCTTATTCTGGAATATTGTAATAAAAAAATTGATTTTAATGCCTTGATTGTACCAAACTTGACATACAATTTGCTCAGTGTTAAGAAAATCAATGAGAAGGGAAATCAAGTAATATTTGATAAAGAAAAGGCTGTTATAAAAACAAAGAATAATGCTAACTTAGAATGTATGTCAATAGGAAACTTGTACGTAGCAACTTTTAGTTTACCCGAAGAAATGTGCAACATTGGAACTACAGGAGATATCTGGCACAAAAGATTAGGCCACTTATCTGAGGCTTACTTAAGAAAAATGCAGCTACCAGTACCAAGTACAGTATGTAGTTCATGTATGGAGGGAAAAGCTACAAGAAAACCGTTCGAGAAGCTGGAATTACCTCGATCGAAGGCAGTAGGAGAGCTGTTGTATTCAGACATTGGTGGACCAATCCGAACCCCCACTAGTGATGATGAAAAGTACTACCAAACCATTACTGATGACTACTCTCATTTTATTGTTGTTTACTTATTAAAAAGAAAGTGTGAAGCACAAAATAATTTAATGAATTTTATCAGAGAATTAAAAACAAAAGGTCACATAGTGTCAAGGATAAGAATGGACAATGGTGGTGAGTTCACAAGTTCTGAATTCAAAAATTTCTGCAAACAGAAGGGAATAAGGTGTGAATACACACTTCCATACACACCTCAGCAAAACGGTGTTAGTGAGAGAGCTAATAGAGCTTTACTTGACAAAGTTAGATCAATGTTTGCTGAAACAAACTTACCAAAGCATTTGTGGGGAGAAGCCATAAGAAGTGCAGCCTATCAACTTAATAGATGTCCTACAGTTGCTCTAGATAATAAAACACCTGTCAGTGTATACTATGGAAAAACTGATTTAAGTAAACTTAAGGTATTTGGTAGTAAAGCATGGGCATTGAAAATACCAAATCCAGGTGACAAGTTGGAATCTAGAGCAGTACCAGTCCGAATGGTAGGATACAGCACAAATGGATATCGACTGTGGAATCCTCAGACTAATGAAATTATTATTTCACGAGATGTTAGATTTGATGAGAATGACACAACATACTACTACGGAATAACTCAAGACGAGAAAGAAGAAGAACAGTACAAAAGTGAAGAAATTGATATTGAAAATAAAGAGAAAAAGAGTGACGATGAACAAAATACAGGCAACCAGGAACAAATTATAAACAATAAGAGAATATCTAAACCACCAATACGATTCAATGACTATGAGTTATATTCAGCATATTGTTTTCTGTCTGAAGAGCCAACTAACTATGAGGAAGCAGTGAAAACTGGACAAGGTTGGAATGAAGCCATAAAAAAGGAGTTAGAGGCACATGAAAAATATAATACGTGGGAGCCAGCAGTCCTGCCAGAAAACAAACAAGCCATTGACACACGTTGGGTCTTCAAAGTAAAACAAAATGGATTGAAGAAAGCACGTCTCGTAGCTAAAGGCTACCAAGAAGAATACCATTATAATGTTTATGCACCTGTTGCTAGATACCAAACAATAAGAATGTTCATGGCATATGCTTTAAATAATAATTGGGATATTATACAACTTGATATTCCCACAGCCTTCTTGAATGGGAATTTGAATATAGACATCTACATCAAAATTCCTGAAGGTTTGACAATAGACCAGAAATTTAATTCATTGAAATTGAAGAAAGCTTTATATGGGTTACGTGAAGCACCAAGAATGTGGAATGAAAGATTTCATGAATTTACAGAAAAACACAATTTGAAAAGATCAGGAAATGACTTTTGCCTGTATATAGGGAAAGAAGTGTGGTTATTACTTTGGGTGGATGATATCATTATTACTGGCCCGAATCACCCAAACATCCTATCAGCTCTAGAAGTAGAGTTTAATGCTAAAAACTTGGGAAAATTGAGCAACTTTCTTGGAATGGAGATACAAACTAATAATAATAAAATGATTATTAGCCAAACAACACTAATCTTGAAAATGCTCAATAAATTCAATTTACAAGACTGTAAGCCTGCTTTAACGCCTATGGAACCAAACTTCCAAGTGCAGAAACAAGAAATTGACAAAAATATACCTTATCGAGAATTAATTGGATCTTTACTTTATGTAGCAACCATCAGCAGACCTGATATATTATATTCTGTAGTTTATCTCAGCCGCTATCTTGATAAACCAACACAACAATTATGGATTGCTGCTAAGCGTATTCTGAGATATCTGAAGCAAACTATTAATGTGACATTGATTTATGGATCTGATCTTTGTGAAGAACCAAACATTTTGGCATATACTGATGCTGACTGGGGTGGTGATCAAGTAGATCGGAAAAGTATAAGTGGATGTGCAGTGTTCTTCAATAAAAATCTTATATCATGGATATCGAAGAAGCAGAATGTTGTCGCTCAATCCAGTTTTGAATCGGAATATCTTGCTAGTGCCATAGCAGCTTCCGAACTACTTTATTTACAAGAACTTTGTGCAGATTTTGGACTTTGTGATGTACCAACAACTTTACTGATAGACAATCAAAGTGCTTTGCGGTCAATTGAAAGTTTTGAAAACAGTAAACGTTCAAAACATATAGACATTAAAGCTCATTTCATTAAAGACATTGTAGCTAAAGAACTTATTCAAATGAAATATGTTTCTACGAGTGAAAATGTATCAGACATATTCACTAAATCTCTTGCTAAAGAAAAATTTGAATATTTTAGAAGTAAGCTTTGTTTAAAATATTTTTAAGTACCTTCATAGAAGTTGAAATTTTTTTGTGTATGTTAATATCATTTTTGCAATTTAAAATTTATAATTTGAATGTTTAAATTGAGAAGGGGTGTTGAATGATTACTGTGTATTGAACAGCTGATTGTTAGTTGTCTTAATTGATGAGCGTGGCGCTCTATGTTCAAGTTGTCATGTATGTGTACATTGTATTATCTATGATCTTTGTAGTCTATGCAGAGCACATGTAGAAAACGCTGAAATAAAAGGTTATCCATCTTAAGTTCAGTTAAAGAACGTGTTATCAATTTTCATCAATTTCACCCAAAAAGTTAATATCTATGACGATATCAGAAAACAACCTCAAAACACGAAATTGCAAATGTTTCAAATACAGAGAGAGAGCAAGCAATAGGGCATGTCCACGACAGCTGACATTGACAATACGACGGTGGTAAAACAATAAACAATAGACACGATGAAAAATTATCAAACAACAAACAACTATTAACCTATATTATATAGTATTAAATATGCAAGCTCAACAATTAAAATAACTTTAAAAGTACACTGAAGCAAAACCAACTAAACTCAAACACGATCTAACATTATGAAGCAGCATAACCTCACTATAAGTACCACGTGGCTTTGTTTATTGTTTTACCACCAGCTAGTTTGTGACGTCACGTGGACATGCCCTATAATATTCTAACCTAAATAAAGTATTAAAAACGCAAATATGAAAAGTAAACAATGACAGTCTAATATCTAAATCTATAAACTTGGTAATAATCATCAATGGTAGAAGTAACAAAATATACAAATTAGGTACTAATCATCAGTACTAGAAGTTAAAACATTCTTTGGCAAATGTAAGAAAACAAAGTTTTCTGAAGAAGAAATCTGTTCATTCAAACAAGCCATTCCACTATCTAAGCAGGCTCTATGAATTTCTAAATTCTCAAGTAAATTCATTCTAAAACCTTTTTGGCAATTATGAAGAAGTTCAACTTTAAAATTATTGGGAGAATGAAGATCGTTTAAAATGTGATTTGCAAAAGCGGAAGGAGAGTTGTTAAAATCATAGTTAGAATACTTCTTCATACAATATTTATGTTCTACCAAGCGATACTCCAATCTACGACCACATTGTCCCACATATATTGCATCACAATCATAGCAAGATAACTTATAAACACCTGATTTATGTAACATGGGAACTTGATCTTTATTCTTCACAAAAACATGCCTCAAAGATACGTCAGTTTTTAATGCTACTGTAATATTATGTTTTTTGAAAACTTTGGCAATTTTATAAGAAAGATCACCAAAGTATAATAATGAGCCTTTAAAATTTTTATCATTAATATCTGAATCAATTATTGTAGGAAAAGAAATTCTAAATTTATAAAAGTATTTCAAATAAATTTTATGTATAATATCTAAAGGAAAATTGTTATTGACTGCTAATTGTTTAATAACATTAATTTCATCTTTAAAAGGTTGATTAGATAGCGGTAATGAAAAACATCTATGGAAAAAAACTATTAAAAGCAGCTAATTTATGTGACAATGGGTAACATGAGTAATAATCTATTAAACAATCTGTTGATGTTGGTTTTCTGTAAATTTCAAAATAAAGTGATTGATTAACGAAATCTCTACACAACAATAAGTCCAGATAAGGGATTTTACCATTCGACTCCAATTCAATTGTAAATTTTATTCTAGGATGTAAAGTGTTAATGAAATCAAGAAAATTATCAATATCAAAATTAGTACCATCGAATAGCAAAATACAATCATCCACATATCTATAATAAAACACAATATTATTCAAAAATTGGGAGTTCAAATATATATTCTCTAAATTGTTCATAAATATTTCAGCAAGAAATGGTGATAAACTGGAACCCATTGTAAGACCAGATGTTTGTGAGTAGAATTTATCATCAAATTTAAAGAAATTTTGTTCTAAAACAAGACCCAATAAAGAACATACATCAAGTATTGTATGTGTTGGTACATTATTATTAAACATCATCATTCTAACTAAATTAATACATTATAACATATATAACAGCCAATTGGACACAAGAAATTGAAATTACAATTACAAGGAATCCAATCCAGGCATATTTCCTTGCAAATTAGGAAATGCTAGACTACAATCTTCCCACCATTCTTTTATCCACTACTTTGATCTAAACCCTATTGAAAACGAATTACTTCATATAACGGATAATTTCGAAAATGTATTACAAGCAATTATTCAAAACCAAAATTATGCAAATAGACTTAAATTCCTAATAAATTCAATATCATATCAAATTAGGCAATGCAAAGAAAAATTGAATTTTGTACACGGTAATAAAAGAGTGAAAAGAGGAATTATAAACGGTTTAGGAACAATATTCAAAAGTATTACCGGTAATTCAGACGCAAATGACAGCAAACGTTACGACGATGCCATTGCCCTATTAAGTTCAAATCAGGAAGATATAACGAATACACTCAATAAACAAACATCACTAACAAGCAAAATCATGGACGATTATAATAACAGTATTTTACTAATACAACAAAATGAAAAAGATATATCAAAAAAAATAAACGAGTTAAATTCCGAACTGGAAGAATTTGTTAATGACTTTGTCTCGTATTTCCAAACAAAAAATACTCTCGATCAAATACAAGCATCGCTCAAAATTTCAACAGAAATATTGGATAATATAGAAAATTCTATTGCTTTCGCTAAACTAAAAACATTAAATTATAGTGTTTTGAAGTTTGAAGATTCAAAATTCATTGTAAAGTCAATACTAAAATATTATACAGCTAATACCTTAATTATTGGAGATGATTCTCAAAATTCACATAAGTATTATGATATACTAACAATTGAATCTTACTATTCCAAAAACAGAATCGTTTTTGTAATACACTTTCCTTTAGTCAAACCCGAAATTTTCACTTATTTTCACCTGTATTCTATACCTACAAAAAATAACACAATCCTTATTCCATCTAAACCTTATCTGGCAATGCAAGATAACCAGTACAAGTATGAAGATGAGAGATGTCAAAACCTACATGAGCTATACTTTTGCCCCAACGAAAAATCCATGATAGCTGCCGAATTCGACAACTGCATCTACAAATTCTGCTTATGTTTTACTATTCTTGCTTTATTATATATTTTATTATCTTTTATTCTTAGAAACTGTTGCTGGAGTAGATGCCAACTCGGCATTTCCCATAGAACCTAATATTTGTACATCTTTTATTCAGTCCAAGTCTAATACTTGATCTTGTAAGTTTGACAATAAATAAAATTAAAGTTTTTGAAGTAACTTATATTATTCGCGCGTTATTGTATAGCGGTTCTCAAAGCCATTTCATATCAGAAAAAACTTGTAAAAAATTAAATTTACCACAAATTAATGTTAATCATACAGTGCAAGGTGTAGGCCAGGCATTGACAAATATAAACAAACAAATTAATATCACATTTATGTCATGTTATAATAATTTAAGTATGCATATTGTAACGAGCTATTTTTTTTGTCACTGATTTAAGATTTTTTTCTCCGTTTTATATTTTTATTTTACCGTTTAGTTTTAAATAACTCGTTACCAACTCTCCGATTCCCTTTTGTCACCAAATTATTATTTTCATTTTTTTCATTACCGTTATATTGTAATTTTAGTATTTTTTGTATTAGTCCGGAGGTACGCAAATTTATATTCAATCATAAAATTCAGTCATTTTCGAAGTTGAACATTATTCAATCAAAAGGACATTCGGTATATATACCATTTAACTTCATTGAATTAATTCTGGAAGACGTAGGGTATATGACGAACTTTTTTGTAGATTTTAAATAAAATTTTACTAATGAGAATATAAAAAGGAGAGAAGAGTTTGATTTTGGTTCTCAACGCGCCGTTGTCAGCTCGTGATTCTCAGCTAGTGTATTCCGGCAACAGGTTGCGGTACAGCCATGCTAACTGTTGTTCGGGAGTTAGCTTTCCATGTCGTCGCATTAGAGTTTGAAGATCGGTCATGTAAGTAGCGGTAGACTCATTTCTTCGCTGTAGACGACGACTTATCTCGGCTTCTAAGCCGTCTTCGTAATTTACAGTATAGAAGAAAATTCGGAAATCGGTTTCAAATTCTTTCCAGCTGGTGTATCTGTTTCGATTATTCCGGTACCATAATGCTGGTTCACCGGACAGTAATTCAGGTAGCACCGGTAGCAAATTATTTTTCGGAATACTCTTAGACGTACAGATTTCCTCTTCTCTTTCCATGAAATCAGCAGGATCCCCTCGGTTTCCAAAAGACACCTTCCATTCGTGTACATTTAGTGGCGGGTTTGCCATGACGGTTGGAATGGGTCCGGTATCGGCTCGGGTAGGTATATTCTCTTGCCTTAAAAATCTTACAAGTTTCCTCCTTTTTTCCGGAACGTTTCCAGCAACTGATAGATTTCTCTTTGCTAGTTCGGTATTAAGACCCTCGTTTCTCAGTAAATATACCCAGCTGACTCAATGATCTGTACCTTCTTCCACGGAATTTACGGTCGTTAGTTGGGCCGGTACTCCAGGAACGGATTCGTAATTCTCAGTTTCGTCCAGGGTGAACAAAGCATGCAAGTAAAGATCTTTGGAGCTTCTTCCTTCCTTCCAGCTCCTTTCAAGCTATTTCTGTTTTCTTGCTTGTTTGTTTGATATGCAACAACACCAACAACAAACATAATCTAACACCGGCAAAACTGTTCTTCTCAAAAGAAAACTAACAGGTCCCAGTCCCTGTTTGATCAACCATACAGCAACAAGTACAATATAAAACAGTCCAGCAACAATACGGTAAACCATGGGAGAAAAAAAAAATCAAAAACAATGTAAAACGGTTCCTACTATAATCAACAATCGGTTCTCTCTGCAACTATATGGTGAAACGGAATAAAAAAAATCTCTGCTCCAGACAACAAACAATACCAAAAAAATCGAAAACCATCCTTGTTCAAATCAACAATCAGCTCTCTGCAGTCGCTATACGGAAACAAGAAAAAAAAGATAACGGATCCTTTTAACTCAAGAAATGGGTCCCTGCTCTATACGTATACGGAAACAAGAAAGAAAAAAAAAACGGTTCCAAATAAATCAACAAATTGGTCCCTGCTCGGGCGCCAAATTTGTAACGTGTTTTCCTGTTATACGTGGTCTTCTACCACACTAACACGTTACTATGGACACCCTTGACTGAAGATCTTTCGACGGAATGCTCGGGCGCCAGTTTTTTAACGTGGTGTGCTCCACGGCCTCTTGACCATTAGTGTCAAGAGTTCCAGATAGCCTCAGATGGAGGTTACGGATAATTCCAGGGGTCTTGTTGAACTTCCTTCAATCATTAATTCACAAACCGGATGAAATAAATATCGGTTTAGTTGCACCTAACGATTAAATAACGGAATAAATAGAAAATTTTCCTTTGTTATAATTTCACTCTGTGGTCTATTGTAGTTATGAATCTACAGGTACTGACAAACTTACGGGAAGAAGAATTGGGGGCCGTAAAAGTCTGAGCCGATCGGATTATTTAATAAGATGCAAACCTGCCAGGCAATCGAACAAGCGTAACTGAGCCACAAGACAAGTTCAATTCACCCTTCGGATTTGAAAGGAAAGTCAAGGGAATAAGAAAAACAAATTTACCGGTTCGAAGAAAAACGTTTGTGATCTGCCGGGTAAACGAACAAGCGTAACTGAGCCACAAGACAGGTTCGAATATCCCTTTGGATTTGAAAGGGAAAACACGGAAATATAAAGAAAACAAATTTACTGGTTTATATAAAAAAAAACTCGTTTTTAATCTGCCGGGTGAACGAACAAGCGTAACTGAGCCACAAGACGAGTCCGAATATCCCTTTGGATTTCAGTTTAAGACGGTACACTACTATTCCAACACTTAGGAAATAAACTAATTTTATAAGGTTAAAATACTTCTACCTATCGACACACAGAGTAAGAATAACTCGGGAAGTGAAATTGAAAGATCACAATCCTTGATAGTATCAAATGTATATAAATAAAACACATAGAATCATACCCTCAATAGAGAGCCGGCGAATATTCAATAAATACCAATTACTTGTATAGCAATAATAAAAAAAATAAATTTTTATAGAACAAATTAACTTTTATTCGACATTTCCATTAGTCTATAAAAAAAACTAAAACAAGTTTCTATTCGACAGCGGTTGAAACCAAATTTCGGAAAACAAAAAAATTAAATTTCTTTACCATCAAAATATAATTACCTACTATAAGGGAAACAAATTTTCTTAAAACAAATTCGATCATAGTCTAATATTTAAAAGTTTTTTTGGTGCTTTTAAATTCATTGCTTCTTTGAGATTGAAAAAAAAACAGTTATTTTCACAACTAATTATTTACGCAAATCTGCAGTGTGTAGTTAATAAAATGCCGAAGCAGCTGAACAGTAAATGTCAAGAGATGGTAACATGTTTGTTAAGCTATTTTGAACGAGAATGCCGAAACGGGGCCCGCTGCTCCTGCTAACTGCTGTAAGTAATATTATTAGTTATTTGTATTCATTAATATTAATATTATTGTTACATATTTAAATGTGAAGGTTGATTAAACTTGATATATTACTCTTTCATAAATTGAAATAATTATGCTGTAGACATTTGCAGAAGCATTATAACTTAGCCTTACTACTGTTAACCGTATTGCCGCCAAGCATAATAGAGGTGAACAGCCTAAAAGACCACCTAAAAAGAGACAACGCATAAAACCTACTGTTGAAATTGATAACTTTGACCAAAATGCTTTCCGAAATCTTATATACGAAATGTATGGAAACAGTGCATTGGTTTGAATGCCAGCTTTTAGTGAACTTGGAAGAGCCTGCCACAATCGTAATGGATAATGCAAGTTATCACAGTACAGTGATCAATAAAGTACCAACAACAGCTACCAAAAAGGCTGATATGCAGAACTGGTTGATACAAAATGATATTCCATTTGAAAATACTTTCTTCAAAACCCAATTATTGAATTTAGTACAACAGTGAGTTGATACAAACATTTTTCAATATATTGTGGTAATACTGAGCTAACTTATTTTGTTTGAAAATATGCATATACTTTAATATTTAATAATAATAATAATAATAATAATAATCGTCTTTATTATTTTCAAATAAATATATACAAGAATAATGATAACTAACCTAGATATTTTTGGAAATAAAGGGCGAAGTTTATTTTTGTTAGTGTTGAACACCATCAAAAATATTCTTCCACTTAACCCTTGTAGGAATAAACCACCATTAGTATATGAAGATGATTACAGCTGTATGGATATTGGATTCCTTTTACCATAAACTCGTGCAGTGTTCTAGAGGCTCTAGAGCATAGAATGTTTTTCATATAACCCTCTTCTATGTAAAATCAAATGTTAATTTGAATATAGAATGATTGGTTATTTCTTCTTGTATATTATCCATAGTTTTTCATAAATAAATATTTATATTAAATACGCAAGCCTTTAATTTTTTTAAATAAATATTTTTGACTTAGTGTAAGATTAATATAAGATTTTATTATAGTTGGGTACAATATTATAATGATTAATAAAACTCCGTGACTCTCAATTTTACTATTTTACTCGATTCAGTATTATGGTTATTTCTAGACTAAACATTTTTAAGTTTCAACTATCCAAATCCCAAACAGCCCTCCTCACTCTTCACCTCGGTCGTATATTATATATTCTATGAGGACGGTGATAAAGATTGGATAACTAACACCGTAAGTGTTCGAAATTATATTCCATCTCAGTCTTGTGTAATAGATACGTTTCTCAAAATAAAATATACCTAACACTCGGCCATCCTGATGATTTGGTCTGTCCTCGGACCCTAAATATATATTATACTAATAGAGAGACTAAAAAGAATTTTTTAAAATAACATGAATCAAAACAACTTATGCATTAGCTAATAGTGATAACAATACACAAGAAAACAGAATATAACACTCGGCCTTCCTGACAATTTCGTCTGTCCTCAGACCCTATATTATATCTAACTTAACATAAATTCAGCATTACATCGTTAGAGTAGTTTGAGAACAACAACAAAAATAATCATGACACTGAAGTGCATTATATTTGCTAAATAGAAATACAAAGACAACGTTGCAAAAAAAAATACATTAGCGAAGTTCTCTTATAGGCACGTTGCCAAAAAAAACACAGTAACGACTTTCACTTATAGGCACGTTGCCAAAAAAAACACTGTAGCGACTTTCGCTTATGGGCACGTTGCCAAAAAAAACACAGTAGCGACTTTCGCTTATAGGCACGTTGCCAATAGAAAACACTGTAGCGACGTTCGCTTATAGGCACGTTGCCAAAAAAAAAACACAGTAGCGACTTTCGCTTATGGGCACGTTGCCAATAGAAAACACAGTAGCGACTTTCGCTTATAGGCACGTTGCCAATAGAAAACACTGTAGCGACGTTCGCTTATAGGCACGTTGCCAATTCTGAAAAAACACTGTAGCGACGTTCGCTTATAGGCACGTTGCCAATTATAAAAACACTGTAGCGACGTTCGCTTATAGCGTTGATTGAGGATTTGGGAAGATACGCAATGCAATACATTTATTTGTAGCAGACGACGTTTTTCATTCTCCTTACGCCGATTGACCCCTGGCCCTAGTCACGACATTTGTAAGGTGGAGCCTCTGGTGGCCCAACAAGGAAACTCTCATTTTATCTCACGTCTCGCCAGATGCAGCATAACAGAAGGTTTAAAATAAATAAATAAGTATTAATTTCTATGAAATGGGCAACAATACGGGATTCGTACTCGGCGCTTAGCGTTTATTGAGATAATGACGTTAGGATAATGTTTGAAGGAACTATTTGTCGTCGATTTATGTATGAAAACCGTATGTAAAAATCGCACTAAACACCAAATCATAATTTCCAGTATTATGAAATGAATTCATGTATATCCGCTGAAAAATAACATTTTACCGTTCAATCAACTGTTTCATCTAATGCAAATGGTAGAAGGAGTAAAGTAGGTACCTACCACCTTAAAAAGTAAATAAAACAAAAATCTGTTCATATATTAGTATTATCTTTATTTAATTATTATTATTATTATTAGTATGCCTATCTTGATTAACTTAACATAATACTTATCTATTAAGTCGAAAATACTGGAATAAAGGAAATTTACTTCGGTAGGTACAATAAATATGATCAAAATAAAATCATACAAAAATAGGGATACAATGTAGGTATACACATGTATATGTCTACGTTTCAAATATCAACCATGCCCAAGAAAAATAATTAAGTAAAGATTTATAAATACCTACATATTTACAATTTGAAATAAAAAAGTATCAACTAGAAATACAAGTAGTACAAATAAAATATCTTATATCTAAATACTGTTGCAACGTTACCAAAGAAAAGTATCCAAAACCAAAATATCTACAAAGTATCTACAGATGCTGCTGACTTGTGTTTGTTTTTTTAGATAAAATACATATCTTTCGGTGAGGTTTACCAGTTTTCATTAAATTTGATTTCAGATTTTGACTTTCCCATTTCAAGTTGTTATAAATCATAGTCTTAATTAATAATTTTAAATATTTTTCGATATGCAGAGGACATAAGTTTGTCTTATGTAAGTGAATTATTTCTAATAGTTTATCATAAATTGATTTGGATAGATTATCACTAACTTTTAATATCTGGTAAATTTCATTAAAAGATTTTATCATTTTTTGGCATAGACTCACAAAACTGTTTGTCGGGTTCTTAAGAGAAGATACGTTATTTTTTGTAGCAAAGCTTTTATTAATTAACAAAATTTCTTTCTTGTCATTTATATCAATTTGATCTTTTATTAAAAAATTATAACAATCGTTTTCACATTTTGTTTTTTCTACCAACATTTTGGCGAAATATCCGGCAACATAAACATTAGAACAAGTTTCTAAATTAATAATTTTGTTAGTCTCATTAAGAATGTCCAAATCAGTAGAAATAAAGCCGCTGATATCAGTTTGCGATAATATATTTTCCGAAGAATTAGTTGCATAGTTATTAGCTTCCATGACTGGAAGGTCAGTTTTATTTGACTGATTGTCGTCTAATTCTAAAAACTCTTGCAAATCTTCTTCGCAATTTCCACTATCTAATGCTTTTTGTAATCTAATGTTTATGTTGCACTGCAAAGATATTCGAAATTGTTGGACACTTGGTTTTGCATTGTATCCACACCTATTCCTAATTACAGAAAATAGATTTTCTAATGGATCCTGATTCAGATGGCTAGTTATCATATAATTACAGTTGAAGGTATTTCTCAAATGTTCAAATAAACCAAGAACTGAATTAAGTGTCCAAATGAAACCGTTAATACAGTGGATATTATTTCTTTTGATATCATTTCCAAAAATCTCAATTGAATTAAAATAATCAAGTCCAAATTTTAAGTGATTCAATGAGGTGGGATTTTTAAGAGAAAGGGGTCGTCTATCAGGATTTGGATCAAATAGAGTTCTGCTGTTGAGGGAATCAAACAAAACATTTATTTTCTTTAGGAAGTCTGCAGTATTTTCGGCTGTTGCACTTTGAAAGGCATTAATTTGGGAACATGTCCTTATTGCAGCACTAAAAGAATTTGAGAAAATCTGAGCTGCAAATTTGACTCTCATTTTTTGCCATGTATTTGGATGTAAGTGGGTATCCGTAATTTTTGGCAATGCCCTAGTGGTTTTGCTTTCTTTATCTCGCGAATATGTTTTGACTAAATCTTGCCAAGATACGGGATTTCCATTAATTCGAAAATATAATTTCGGATTCATAAAGTTATTTCTTAGGCTTTTTAATAGGTGTGGAACGTCAAATATGGTAAATAATTTACAACTATTAATAGAAATTAATGGATACTTTTCTGTTGCACCTAAAATTTTGAAAGCACAGGTGCCCTGATCACAAACTAGAGCTACTGGAATAAGTTGTATCTTATCCAAACCTTGAATAACGTATGTTATTATCTGTGCCAAGATATCTCCTTTTATGGACCCATTTGAGGTAAAATAGCATAAAGGCATTTTCCAGTTATCAAAAATGCCTCTAATATAAAATACTAGAGCTGAATTGGCGGCTTTGTTTTTTCGACCAAGAAATCCTAAATCCTCGTAACCTTCAATACAGTCATAAAACTGATTATACTGTAATTTGGATTCTAAATGAATTTCATCAAATAGAACCACACAAGCTCGGCATAGTTTTGACTTTTAATTCAAGTTTTTTTGTTAAGCTGTTCTCCAAACCAGTTTTTAAATTGATTACTCGAAGCCAAGACTGGATAGTACGAACTGATGGCAAAGAAAATGACAAACATTGCCTTAAGAATTTATAACATCCAGGTGACTTATAATAAAGAGAAAGAGCCAAATGGCGTTCGTTTGTTTTCCATACTTTTTTTTTCATTGAAGATAACTGCATATTGACAAATGTTTTCACAGAAGGACTTTTGTCTTTCAACAAATTGGCCAGGAGATTTTCAGTCGTTTCAGTCTTTTCAATCGAAAATTTTGCGTTCTTTCAGCTCTAAACTTTTTTCTCAATGAACATAACTTTACACTTAAAATACTAGACCTTTTTTTTCACCTCAGATTTAGTTGAAGATGGAGTATCTGCAAATTCTATTGTATTTTTTGGCGCTGCCTCAGTACTTGGGCTCTTGCAACTTGGACTGTAATCAACAAATTCTACAAGCTGGTCAACCTCTATGTCATCTTCATGGGGCCTTTTTCTAGAATATGTTTTCAAGTGCCCTTCTGAAATATAAAATTATTTCTGTTATGAATGGAACTGTTAATAATTAATTCCACTATATTGAAAAAATTAGGAAAATTTTACTTGATGAAGATCCATACTGAACGATGCAATAAAACAATTTAATTGGTTTCAATCTTCATCATATTATTATTTGAAGTTATGTTCACTTTAAACTTGTGACGCGTTTCGCTAAAACAGTAGCTTCATGGAACGAGGGATAATGAAAAAGATTTAATTTATACAGTGAGTAAATACATACGGAATTTTAGGAATTTAACAAGAGTATTAGAAAATGTTTACATGGAAATAAAGTGCAAAAAGTATAGTGCATCCGGATATATAATATCCCAACTTTATAATCTCCAATTAAGATGTAACTTATTGTAAACAACCTATACAAGATTATTCATGATTCAGGTATAAAGCAGTACCGTTTCTATAAAAATCAATATATACCTATAATTATAACTAAGTATTAAATCTTCAAAAACAAGTATAGTTATTGGTATATTGATTTTAACAGAAAGGGACCTGCTGAATTATGAGGTCATAAATAATCTTTAACAATAAGTTTGGTTCTTATATTTCCGGACGGACTTTACCTAAACACGGAATTCTGCGAATATTAATAAAATTATTGAATAAGTTTACCTGGAAATTTACTCACAACAATAATTCCCGAACTATTTTCTAGATGAATAAGGTTAATAAGTGAGAGAGATTGATATCTATTTGGTCGTTAAGAAGATTACTTGAATATTTATTTTTATTAATCTCAAGAGCTTCTAATAGATTGAATTCAAAAAATTCAGGTAATCTCCTTAATCACCAAATAAAATCAACCATTCTTTTTTCAATATTTTTGTAAATATCCTTGCAATATCCTTGAAATTTCGTATAAATAAATAAATCAAAAATTGAGAAAATGTTCACTACACGTTCACTTGTTTGATAAAGCTACTGTTTTAGCTAAACGTTTATAGTTTATTTCATTGTAAAAATATTGATATTGACAAGTGTTTTGTCATTGATATATCATCGTCAGAATGACAGAAGTTACTTTCTGTCAGTATCGAAACTATTGTCAATATTAATATGTTTTTTAATATACTCATTGTGGAATTTATTAGAAACATCATCGTTGATTGCTAAATTTTATGCATTTCCTACCTCTGCGTGCGATTGGGAGGAACTGCGAAGTATCCTCTTGCATTTGAGAAGTACCAGGAATATTTTCAGTGACTGGAAAAAAAATTTTGCCTATTCAATAAAAAAGTATAACACTTAAGTATTTTAATCTAACCTAACAGAAAATTATGAACAGGCATGATGAAAATCACTATTGCCAGGGTATTATTTTCACTTATAATTGCACAAGAGGTTTGTATTTTATCGGGTAAATTTGGATTGTTTAATGAGAAACTGTTGCCTAGCAATTAGACGAGAAAAACTGTCAACTATTAAAAACACTCCACCTTCGGTGTCGCGTTTTTAATAGTTGACAGTTTTTCTCGTCTAATTGCTAGGCAACAGTTTCTCATTAAACAATCCAAATTTACTCGATATCAATACAAACATCGAGTGTAATTCGGCAGGACAATTCAATGAATGGGCTCATTGTTTGTATTTAGAAATTCAAATTATCTATTTTGGTAACCAGCACTACGATAATTGATAAACAAATGCATAAGTGAAAAAACCACAAGTGCATTTATCAACAGTAAAAACACAAGAGCTCTTTTTTTATTGGATAAATTTCTCTTTGCAACGAAACAGTTTAGCCAATCAATAATTTTATCTAATGTCAATTTTTCCAGCAAATTTAGTGATTGGCAAAACTTTGAGTTGAAGAGAAATTCATCTGGATAAAAGAAAAGCTCGAGTGTTTTTTGGCAAGATGAATTAACGACAGAATATATCGATGAACAACAACAATAATTATCTCATTGTCATTGTGTAAAAGTGACGTCCGCATACTAGAAATTTTAAATTAAACTTATGCGAACAAACATCGTAGAGCAGTTTTTCAAAATCAGTCATCATGCCTATTAATTGATATCTAATTATTTAATAATTTTCATTTAATTTAAGTCAAAATTAGCAGACAAAAATATAATTAACCTACATACCTTTCCAAGAAACGGGTACTGCATCTTTTCTTAGTAATTTTCTTTTGCCACTGAGGTAAACATCATTTTTTGAAAAATGATTTTCGCATACACGAAGATTTTTTAGCGATGTCTCCTCCATCATAAAAAGATCCATATTTCCACAGTTCTGTATCCACTCAGAAATTAAATTTGATTTAGACACTGGGAATTTAAAAAAACTGATTATGTCTTTATTTTTCTTTTTATTACAACATCCCCTATAACAACAGGTATTTTGTTTTTTCATCTCCATAATTCAATAAATTTAAGAAGCACAACGAAATAAAAAAATAAAAAATACTTATACTGCTGGTACCGATCAACTGCCGACTCAAACAAATGCAAAACCGATTATAAATATCGAAGTGAACGTTCAAAAACTACCCTGTCTACTGATCACAGCTCGCCTGACAAAATTCTCGGGCTCGACGATAGTGTCGCCATCCCATTCTCGGGCACTTTTCGCGCTACATTTTGGCTCGTAAGGTTGCGTATCTTCCCAAATCCTCAATCAACGCTTATAGGCACGTTGCTACTAATCCTCTTCGCTCTGTATACTTATCCATTTTTTTACATGATCTGCGGCTACAACAGTTCTCTTACGTTTAAATCCCTCCCGCAGATCTTCAACTTCGTATCTATCATTGAATAATACCTTTGTGATGCGAAAAGGACCTTTGTATTTCGGATGAAGTTTATGACTACCACCAGTAGTTGGTATACTCGTTATTAATACCCGTACTAACTCTCCTTCGTCATATTTGGTAGCATCTCGTCTTATTTTGTCGTAACGTTGTTTTTGTTTTTTCTGGTCTTTTGTTATATGGTCTGAAATCTTACATCTTAGCTCCTCAAGATCTAACCTATCTATTTTATCTTGAACTTCATTCAAAACTCTTGCCTCAGCTGCATGTTTTGAATTATAGCCAATAAGCGCTTTCATAGGGGTCGAATTAATGCCTTTATTAAAGCTAGTATTGAGTGCACTTTGCACTTGTTTTACGTATTTATCCCAATCTCTTTCATCTTTACCTGCGGTTGTCGTTGCCAGGGCACTTACAATCGTTTTATTGTAACGTTCGCATTGACCATTGCTTCTTGGTGAGGCAACGGCGTTTAAAATATGCTTGATTCCATACGTATCACTAAATATCTTAAATGTACGGGATGTAAAAGCTGTTCCTCTGTCGCTTATAATTCTTGTGGGTACTCCGAATAAGTGTATTAAGTCAGTTAAAACCCTAATAACATGCTTACTCTTTTGATTATGTACTGGCTCGATTAAGGTGAATTTAGTAAATGCATCAACCATTACAAAAATATACTTATTTTTCCTTTTACTTGTCACAAATGGCCCAACATGGTCTACGTGTAGTGTATGAAAGGGAATCGGGTGTTTCTCAATGGGGTTCAGTTTACATTCTCGTTTTGAAGACGCCTGTTTGTAGTACATACAACTTAGGCATGCATTCACATATTTTGTGACAAATTTTCTCATTTTTGCAAACCAATAGTTTTCTCGAATTCTTTGTAGTACTTTTTCTATACCAAGATGTCCAGAATCATCATGGCACAGACGACAAATTTGCATACGTGCTGCTCGAGGAACAACCCATAAATTGACTCCGTTTCCTAATTTCCTGTATAACTTATTAGCCTTCAACTCGTATTGATCAAAGTATAATTTGTTTTCTCCATTCTTTATTTTACTGGAGAGAATATTTCTAATTCTACAGACCTGTTCATCTTGTAATTGAGCGGCGGTAATCCAGTCCGCTTCTGTCAAATCTATTTGAAAAACTTCGACTTCTATAAGATCAGTGCCGGCTATGGGGTTTCTGCTAAGTGCCTCAACATGCATCATTTTTTTACCAGCCCTATACTCAATTTCAAAAGTATACTCCTGAATCTCCAGCCACCATCTTCCAATGCGTGGAATTAAATCCTTTTTAGACAAGGTCGTCCGCAAAGCGTTACAATCAGTGACGACTTTAAAGTTTATACCCAACAAATAAACTCGAAAATATTTCAAGGCACACACTACGGCCATAGTCTCGAGCTCATATGAGTGATATTGCCTTTGGTCACATGTTGTCTGTTTGCTATAATAGGAAACAACATGTTTATTACCGTCAGTGTCGTATTGAAATAATATTGCTCCCAGACCAATAGAGCACGCATCTGTATGGAGTTCGGTTTTCAGTTTAGGGTTATATATTGCAAGAATTGGGCAAGATGTAAGTGCCCGTTGAATTTCATGGAACGCTTGTTTCTGTTGTGTGTTCCACATCCAAATTGTATTTTTGCGAGTTAATTTTGTCAGGGGCTCAGCAATCATGGAGAAGTTCTTAACAAATTTTCGGAAATAACTCGCTAACCCAAGAAATTGACGTACTTGTTTCACGTTGCCAGGATAGCGCATATCCAACACCGCTTGAATTTTCTTATTGCCTGGCTTCACTCCTTCTGCACTGATTTCTCTTCCAAGATATTCTATAGTTGTTGCAAGGAATACGCACTTACTGATTTTCAAGGTTAGATTATGTGCACGAAGTTGGATTAACACCCTTTTTAAGCGTTCCAGTCCCTCCGATACAGTCAAAGAAGGAATTATAATGTCATCGATATATGGAAAGGCAAATTCATTCTTCAGTGGTCCCAGAACCTTATTTATTAATGATTGAAAAACAGAAGGAGCATTTGCTAGTCCGAAAGGCATTCGTAAAAACTCGTAATGACCATCGGGGGTTACAAATGCGGTCTTTTCAATGGAATTAGCAGCCATGCGAACTTGATAAAATCCCGATGCCAAGTCTAAACTCGTAAAATACTTATATCCTCCTAATCTGTCAATCTGGTCCTCAATATGTGGCAGTACGCCACGGTTTTTGATAGTTACTGCATTGAGATGCCTAAAATCCACGCACATTCTATAATCTCCATCTTTCTTCTTAACAAGAGTAATCGGGCTAGCGTAAGGAGAATCAGATTCGCGGATTATTTCATTATCTAAAAGATCTTGAATCATATTTCGAAGAATACCCCTCTCCACTTCTGGCATACGATAAGGATAACGTACGACCGGAGTGTCGACTATACATTTTATCTCCATTTCTACTGTATTCGTATTACCTAAATTTTTCATGGAAGATGATATGCAGTCTGAAAAATCATGTATTAAGGAGATACATTTTCTTTTATCAGCAGCGTAAATAGGTCCCAAATTTATATTATTTAAATCCGAGGTATCACAAACTTCAATCAAATTCACAGATAGGCTAATGGGAGACAAACTGTATAAAAGTAATCGGTCATCACGCTTAACCATAACTACGTGCTCCTGGTTAATAAAATCTCTACCTACTAATAAATCATATTTAAGGTATTTGTCGGGAACAATTATAGCATTTACTCGTGCCGAAACCCCTTGTATAGTAGCGAATATTTCACAAAAGGATCTACTATTTAAAAAGGTGCCCATAAAACTACACATAGTTATTTCCTTCGAATCTATATATTGTAGCCCGAATTTCCTAACGAGGGAATCTTTTATAATTGTATTTGAACTGCCAGAGTCTATTAAACAAATTATTTTTTTGCCAAAAATTCGAGCATGCTGTAAAAATATATTAGGGTGTATGTCTTTTGTTAACAACTCGACCTGATGTACTTCTTTCTTCGCTAAAAAACATTTTTCTTTAGTATGACCCAGTCTTTTGCAGTTTGTACATTCAAGGCGTTCTTTTCTGCAATTGACTGAAATGTGACCTAATTTACCACAATTGTAGAACTTTACACGTGAACCAAAAACATTTAAATTGTTACGATCAGAACTAGTCGAGGTTGAAGGTTTATGTTTCGCATTGTTCACATTAAAACTTTTTATTTCGTTAGGCATATCACCCACGGTATTAAGATAAGCGTAAAGATCGTTGACATCCTTATGTTGTGCGGCCCTAACGGTTCGTGATATATTCTCGTCCTTGATACCACCTATCACTGCATCAATCAAATACGCATCAGGTATAGCTATATCAAGTGCCCTTAACTTAGACATTTTCTTGAAACAATAATCCCCTAAGTTTTGACCCGGTTTAGTTTCATAATTAGCGGCTTCCTTCAATAAATTAGAAAATGGAACAGACTTACGGAAATAAAGGCTCATTGATGTTTTAATTTCATTCCAGCTGGAGTCGTACTCCACGTTTTCATCATACCATTGACGTGCATTGCCTCGTAATCGACCAGAAATGAGCCGAAGAATAGTATCGTCATTCCACTGATACCGTTCTGCTAGGCTATCCACTTTATTCAGCCACTTATTCACAATCACATTATCCCGATTTGGATCAAAAATAGGTACTAAAAATTCGTCCCCCGCACGAATGCTCATCGTACACCCCTTTAGTTTACTTATTTCATTTCTTAACCGTTTTATTGTCCTTTTTCTCTTTGATCGGTTATCGGAACTCGAACTTTCACTAACACTTGTCGACGACGAGGATGAACGGTCCCGGTTTCGTTTTTTATGTTTGCCCATGGCGAATAATAATTTTAACTATTTCGAAAAATAATTCCAACTGATTTTTAAAAAGTATCCCACCGCTGCTTTGTAAGATTAATATAAGATTCTATTATAGTTGGGTACAATATTATAATGATTAATAAAACTCCGTGACTCTCAATTTTACTATTTTACTCGATTCAGTATTATGGTTATTTCTAGACTAAACATTTTTAAGTTTCAACTATCCAAATCCCAAACAGCCCTCCTCACTCTTCACCTCGGTCGTATATTATATATTCTATGAGGACGGTGATAAAGATTGGATAACTAACACCGTAAGTGTTCGAAATTATATTCCATCTCAGTCTTGTGTAATAGATACGTTTCTCAAAATAAAATATACCTAACATTAGGCTCTATGAGGCACGGACCAATAAAAAAGAAGAATTGTCAATCTAACATCAAATTGACTTTTCTAGTTTTCGTAAAGTAAAGAAAAAAACTACAGCTTGGCAACATCACTATATTTTGTTTTGCAACGTCATCGTCTTTTTATCGTAAAAATCCCATAATATACTGTGATTATTACAAATATTTTTACCTTCTTAAATCGGCTTCGGTATTCACGCTTCAACAAACAGAATTCTTATTTCTAAAATATAAATTCCGGGAACCGTATCGGGCACAAACTCTCAGATTATTGTTTACGGCAGCAGTTGAGAACTACTAGTTGAGAACCACTAGCTGAAAATCACAAGTTAAATGGTATATATACCAAATGTCCTTTTGATTGAATAATGTTTAACTTCGAAAATGACTGAATATTATGATTGAATATAAATTTGCGTACCTCCGGACTAATACAAAAAAATACTAAAATTACAATATAACGGTAATGAAAAAAATGAAAATAATAATTTGGTGACAAAAGGAAATCGGAGAGTTGGTAACGAGTTATTTAAAACTAAACGGTAAAATAAAAATATAAAACGGAGAAAAAAATCTTAAATCAGTGACAAAAAAATAACTCGTTACAATATGCATACAGTAGAAACGGTGAATGTTTTCCATCACGTGACTGTTACGTCAGGAACAATATTCATATGAATTGATGAATCGATCGTATGTTGCTATGTTTGATTTATATCGACAGAAAGAGATAGTATGTAGAAAATATATGTTGTATGAATCGTAGATTGGGTCACGTGATGGAAAACATTCACCGTTTCTACTGTACTTGAATTATTATTATAACATGACATAAATGTGATATTAATTTGTTTGTTTATATTTGTCAATGCCTGGCCTACACCTTGCACTGTATGATTAACATTAATTTGTGGTAAATTTAATTTTTTACAAGTTTTTTCTGATATGAAGACTGATAATAGACTTGGACTGAATAAAAGATGTACAAATATTAGGTTCTATGGGAAATGCCGAATTGGCATCTACTCTAGCAACAGTTTCGAAGAATAAAAGATAATAAAATATATAATAAAGCAGGAATAGTAAAACATAAGCAGAAATGATTATGTGATTCCTCCATCTCCAGAGAGATCCATACAGGGTGTGGATTGATTATTCGTCTTCTTCAATTTTCTTCATTCTTGTATTGGTTTTTGGTTTGGTGGTATTTTCCTTGGTAACGTCTATTGTAGGTTGGTGTCTGCATCTTGATTTTGATCTGCTCTACCGCTAATAACCAATATGGTTGATGCGGAAATAAATGAAAAAAAAATAATTAAAAAAAAATGATTGTAAGTATTACATAGAGTGGCGTAGAGCATACGTATGCGTAGTTGTGTGGAATATTACTCAAGCTAACTTCTTGAATTCTGTTTTCTTCTTTTAGGAGTTCATGAATTTTGTCCAGAGAAATTTCTTTAATGTTGATTTTTCTTGGATGAAATAGTTCGTTATTTTCTGTCTTGATTTATGGGAGTAATAAGGGTTGGTCTGATATGATTTCTTCGTGGTTGATAAATTTGTTACTTGCTGTTTGGAAACTACAGCCAAATGGTAATTCAATGAAGTAGCTACCCTTCAGCGATGTGAAGTCAGTTTTCGAACAAATAATTTTCACTTTTGTTTCTTCTGGAAAGATTGCGATGTAATGTGCTGGGCTTATTGTTTGAATTCCAATTATTATAGGTACTGGTATACATTTTGGGTGCTCTTTGGTCTTCAGTTGCAACAATTGGTAGATGCAGTTGTTGGATTCGGCAGCTGGAATTATCCGTAACCTCCATCTGAGGCTATCTGGAACTCTTGACACTAATGGTCAAGGGGCCGTGGAGCACACCACGTTAAAAAACTGGCGCCCGAGCATTCCGTCGAAAGATCTTCAGTCAAGGGTGTCCATAGTAACGTGTTAGTGTGGTAGAAGACCACGTATAACAGGAAAACACGTTACAAATTTGGCGCCCGAGCAGGGACCAATTTGTTGATTTATTTGGAACCGTTTTTTTTTCTTTCTTGTTTCCGTATAGCGACTGCAGAGAGCTGATTGTTGATTTGAACAAGGATGGTTTTCGATTTTTTTGGTATTGTTTGTTGTCTGGAGCAGAGATTTTTTTTATTCTGTTCCACCATATAGTTGCAGAGAGAACCGATTGTTGATTATAGTAGGAACCGTTTTACATTGTTTTTGATTTTTTTTCTCCCATGGTTTACCGTATTGTTGCTGGGCTGTTTTATATTGTACTTGTTGCTGTATGGTTGATCAAACAGGGACTGGGACCTGTTAGTTTTCTTTTGAGAAGAACAGTTTTGCCGGTGTTAGATTATGTTTGTTGTTGATGTTGTTGCATATCAAACAAACAAGCAAGAAAACAGAAATAGCTTGAAAGGAGCTGGAAGGAAGGAAGAAGCTCCAAAGATCTTTACTTGCATGCTTTGTTCACCCTGGACGAAACTGAGAATTACGAATCCGTTCCTGGAGTACCGGCCCAACTAACGACCGTAAATTCCGTGGAAGAAGGTACAGATCATTGAGTCAGCTGGGTATATTTACTGAGAAACGAGGGTCTTAATACCGAACTAGCAAAGAGAAATCTATCAGTTGCTGGAAACGTTCCGGAAAAAAGAAGGAAACTTGTAAGCTTTTTAAGGCAAGAGAATATACCTACCCGACCCGATACCGGACCCATTCCAACCGTCATGGCAAACCCGCCACTAAATGTACACGAATGGAAGGTGTCTTTTGGAAACCGAGGGGATCCTGCCGATTTCATGGAAAGAAAAGAGGAAATCTGTACGTCTAAGAGTATTCCGAAAAATAATTTGCTACCGGTGCTACCTGAATTACTGTCCGGTGAACCAGCATTATGGTACCGGAATAATCGAAACAGATACACCAGCTGGAAAGAATTTGAAACCGATTTCCGAATTTTCTTCTATCCTGTAAATTACGAAGACGGCTTAGAAGCCGAGATAAGTCGTCGTCTACAGCGAAGAAATGAGTCTACCGCTACTTACATGACCGATCTTCAAACTCTAATGCGACGACATGGAAAGCTAACTCCCGAACAACAGTTAGCATGGCTGTACCGCAACCTGTTGCCGGAATACCGTCTACAAGTCAGAAAAGGGGACTTTGATGATTTTTCCACATTTTGCCAGGTGGTAAAGGAATATGAGCTTCTCAGAAAGGAACTTCAATACGTACCCAGCCACAGAGGACCGAACCGTGGACCAAATCCCCGTCCGCGGCCAATAGCACCAAGATACCCGACTCACAACTCTACTCCTGGAGCGCTATTCTGTACGCGGCATTGACAGTCGTCGGTATCGGTATGTTAACAACAGCCATCGGTTGCGCGGCCGACGGTACTAGTATAACGCTATTCTGTAACACGTTTCCGAGAGAAATCGGTATCGGTAAGACTCAGTTATCGACAGCCGTCGGTAAGTCGCATGTGCGGCATTCTGTATACCTTTTCATCGACCGATATCGCGAATTCGAGTCGATGAGGATCGGTATGTCTACCGTGATCTCATGAACACCACGGTATCCGTTATCGATTTTCGTTGAAAGGAAATTTTTACTATTTGTTGATGTTTGGTTGGAATTGCGGATTATTTAAGTGAATTTTTAATATTTGAAGAGTTGTGTATAGTGCCTAATCTAGTCTTTTGAGGTAAACATTGGTGTATTTATTTCTTAAACGATCACATTAAAAAGGCATTTTCATATACTAGAAAAAGATAAATGTGACAAGATAGTTATATTAGAACCTTCCCAACTTCTCACTTTTCTCAGAATTAGGCTATTGTAAGATAATAATAATTATTTTTATTAATTCTTAACAGAATAGCAGCTCATCTTGGTTATCTATGGATTTGAGTTGAAAGAAGAGCATGGAGAAAGGAACACAATCCTTTTGACTTAAATGACGATGTTTAAGTTCTTAATGTTAATAAACATAAACTGTGTCGTTCATGCTAACAGATAAAATATAAATGTCACTGTCACTATCAAAAATATAACCTCTTATCTTGTTTGTTTACAAATTTGAGTTTTCCTCATCGCTCATTGGCTAAATGTACCGAATCGAGTGACGTTACTTTTATGCCGATAATTTTTGGTTGCAACTCCGAGCGTTGGAAACCGTGGTATACAGAATAGCGTTATATTAGTACCGTCGGCCGCGCAACCGATGGCTACCGATACCGACGACTGTCAATTCCGGTATAAAAGTAACGTCACTCCATTCGGTACATTTGGCCAATGAGCGATGAGGGAAATTCAAATTTGTAAACAAACAAAAATGAACGTTGAAGATGAGAGGTTATATTTTTGATAGTGACAGTGACATATATTTTATCTGTTAGCATGAACGATACAATTCATGTTTATTAACATTAAGAACTTAAAAATCGTCATCCAAGTCATAAGGATTGTCTTCCTTTCTCCATGCTCTTCTTTTAACTCAAGTCCATAGATAACCAAGATGAGCAGCCATTCTGTTAAGAATTAATAAAAATAACTATTATTATCTTACAATAGCCTAATTCTGAGAAAAGTGAGAAGTTGGGAAGGTTCTAATATAACTATTTTGTCACATTTATCTTTTTCTAGTATATGAAAATGCCTTTTTAATGTGATCGTTTAAGAGATAAATACACCAATGTTTACCTCAAAACACTAGATTAGGCACTATACACAATATAGTTACTCTTCAAATATTAAAAATTCACTTAAATAATCCGCAATTCCAACCAAACATCAACAAATAGTGAAAATTTCCTTTCAACGAAAATCGACAACGCTTACCGAGGTGTTCATGAGATCATGGTAGACATACCGATCCTTATCGACTCGAATTCGCGATATCGGTCGGTGAAAAGGTACACAGAATGCCGCACTTGCGACATACCGACGGCTGTCGATAACTGAGTCTTACCGATACCGATTTCTCTCGGAAACGTGTTACAGAATAGCGCTCCAGGTCCGTCCAGAGTTACCGTCACAAGCTCCAGTCAACCGTCACCGTCCGATACACCTCGCTGATCCCCCCCGACTACAACACAGCAACCGTCTGGATCATCTGGATCATACTTATGAGCTCAGCTGGAAAATCGATGGCGTCGATATGGAGGGATCGTCAGAGTATTTCCCTGGTCTAATAACCGATATTGTTTTAGGACATGATGTTCTCCAAAAATATAATTTTCGTTTGGAGTTAGGAGCTGGCACTATATACATCGATAATAGAATAGTGAGGCGTCCGTCACTAGCAAGTCCTGTTGTAATTTTAGGATTGGTAAATCAATCAATGCAAGAAGTCGATGTTTCGATCATCACAGAAAACCGTTATTCTGGAAATCCAACCGTTTCCGAAGTCTCTGAGTCTTCCCTGGAGTTGGGGGGTTGACAAGGCGAAATCTGTTGTTGAAGTTTCCGAGTCTTCCCCGGTGTTGTTAGGGTCCAGAAGTGGAAAAGAAGCAGCTCTGGAAGATATCGAGGTTTCCGAGTTAAACACGCTCGAATGGTGATATGCGCACGGTTAGATCGTTTTAATATATTTTTAATCGAAAACAAAGAAGACATTTTCCAAATAGAAGCAAGATTGAAAAAGTGCAGAAGAAGATTTTTCGGAATTTGACCGAATACAAACGCGTCTCGAATACTTAGTACCGGCGAAGACTGAAAACCGCTTGGATACGCAATCGACATTTTATTCAAAAATCGCATGAGCAAAAAAGCTACTCGTAGAACATAAAAAACAAAATGAGGAGATAGAACAAAATCGTATGTTTTCAGAAAAGACAACGTCGGGCTCGGGTACTAGTCTAGGAAACGCACCAACAAGTATACCATTGTTTTCATCGCAATCAGCCGGTGGAATTGCCAACTGTACCATGAAACATGGTACAGTTTGACTCCTTAGTTAATAATCGAAGAGATATAAGCGAAATTGACAAGTTTTTATATCAAAATTTAGACCACACCTACATCTCTAAAAATTTACAGAAAACATTTAATATCTGGATAACGGTAAGGTTCAGGTATAGGAAAGTATACATGAACTAGCCTTATATTTCCCTCCTGAATGCATTGAAATAGAAAAAAACAGGGTGGTTTTATTAAAAAAAATGAAGAAATTTGATATTTATGAAGTTAAACTTTGAACACTTTTTATTCACACCCTGTATAAATGGAAAAATTTCCAACATAGATTCGTTTACGTTTGACCTTGCTTAAGGCAACCGAACAGAAACCATTTTCATCTTCAAGGGTCTCCTCGTAAAAAAATAATTTATAAGGGTCTTCAACGGTCAAATTTTCTACAAAAAAATCAATAACTCAAAAAGTGTGCATTTTTCGGAAAAAGTTTTCAGGCAAAAGTATACTAAAATATTACGTAGATTTCAAAAATGTATTAATATACAGGGTGTCCCAAAACGTAGAAATTTTCATGATTTTACTATTAGTATTTTGCCATATACAGATAGTTTTCACTCGTCGTGGGACACCCTGTATAATTTAATTAACGATGAAGCGCATAATAATGCTATATCTTCCTTTTTGGCAAACGACAAAATAAAATGGCATTCTATTCCCGCGCGTTCGGCCCATGTAGGAGGTCTTTGGGAGGCAGCGGTCAAAAGTACGAAATTTCATTTAAAACGCGTTATCGGCGAAGCCTCTTTGAACTTTGAGGAAATGTACACGCTTCTGGTACAAATTGAATCGTGTTTAAATTCTCGACCACTCACACAGTTGTCTACGGATGTTGATGACTACGTTCCTTCAACCCCTTCCCATTTTCTCATAGGCGACTCATTAGCAAGCGCTCCAGAAGCCGATTTTCTGAAAATGAAAATGTTTCGTTTGTCAAGATATCAACAGTTGCAGCAGCTGTATCAATAATTTTGGGACCGTTGGTCCAAAGAATATCTGGTTAGCCTTCAAACACGTTCCAGGTGGAAAAAGGACATTCCAAATTCCATAAAGGCTGGCACATTAAACAATTTGCCTCCTTTACGATGGCCTATGGCTCGCATAGTGGAGATACATCCTGGAAAAGACAATGTGGTACGCGTTGTGTCAGTGCGGTTAGCAAATGGTTCGGTATTGCAAAGGTAAATCTCGAAAATTTGTGTTTTGCCTGTAAATACTGAAACATAACGATCTGTTCATCATTCCAAATTTACTTGTTGAAATTTTGCTTCATTTTATATTGTATGACATTCATATGAATACAAATGATTTGTTAATTTTAGATTTAGATTTAAGTTGTACTTTTCAACGCGGGCGGCATGTTCAGTCCCCAAATTAAAACTAATTTAAATCAATACGGCACCGCCGCCTAAAGGAGATCGTGAAGTGAAGTACCTACGCGAAAGACAGTGAGTAGCAAACAGTACTCACCACGAGGTAGTGGTTAAAAGACACTTTAGGTGATTAAAATTTATGTAACCGCATTTATGTTCAATGTTTATGTTTTTTTTTGTTCATGTTAAATAAAGTAAATAGTTTGTTGTGTAAACTAAATCAAGTTCAGTAATCGTCTCAGCAAAGGGTGGTCCTTCGAAGTCATCAAAGAAAAACGAAACCCAGGGGTGTAACGTCCCAACAAAAACCATGATGCTCCAAACGCCGGACACCGCTGATGAACCGTTGAAATCATCCCCCTGGGGGGAGAAAAGTCGGTGTAAACAAAAGCCGGCGGCCGGCATAGACATTCTTCCAAGAACCTATGAACAATGTACTACCAATTTTGAGCAAAATATTATTTTTTTCAATCTTTAAACCTGATTTAGTGTGTTATACTGTATTACTATAAAAAATCATTTCGACGTGAGAAATGGAAAATATAAAACTACAGTCCACATAATTACCTGAATCAAAACACAATTAATGTAAAAAATGGAATAGATTCTAGGCTGGAAGTAGATGATGAAAAAATATCAAACATCTTTCAAGATATTAAAACGCAAGCATGTAGTTCCGATAGTGTCAACATCACATTACTTCAGTTCATTCATTATTCCATACATAATACATTTATCTGCAATTTTTGTTTAAGTGTGTACGTTTCTCCTTATGTTTGGGAGCAAGGCCTTCTTTTGCCAATTAAAAAAGCTAATTCTCCCGAATGCCTAAGTGATCTAGGCCATATTACGATTTTGCCAACAATATCCAAAATTCTGGAAAGAACTATAGACCAGTGAATTCGTTGTCATCTAGCTACACATAATATTCTCCCCCAAAATCAATCGGGTTTTAGAGCAGGACCCAGTTGCGACACTGCTATATTAAATATCACAGACGATATATTCAGAGAACGTGAGAAAGGTAAGATCAGAGCATTAATATTACTTGGCTTTCGATATGATAAACCATAAATTACTTCTAGCTGTTTTAAACTACCTAGGATTTAGTCCCAAAACTGTTGAATTATTTGAGTGGGAGGAGTCAAAAGGTTATGCTAGCAGGTAATCACTCAGACGTTTTTTTTTATTTATTTCAGTCGCTTCAACCACTGAGGTCATTAGCGACATAAGAGACATATTATAAAGAGGAAACTAAAAAGAAAATAACAATAACATATATAAACCGGTGTCTTTTAAATAACCTATTGTATCCTTGGCATTCATGTTTTGACCTAGAGTCTCCGCTATATTCTCTGGAATGTTGTATTTCTTCCGTGTAGTTTCGTATTGTTTGCACTCGACCAATATGTGCTTTACGCTAAGTCTAATTTGACAGGTCTCACATATTGGTAGTTCAGTTCGTGTGATGACATATTTATGGGTTAGATTACTATGACCGAGACGTGAACGTGATATTCGTACTTGGTTTGGTCTGTTCGATGTTGGTTGGGTCCAAGGGTTTACTGTTTGTTTAATTTCTTTAAGATTATTTTGTGTTGCACTCCACGCACTTTGCCACGCACTTAACACTTTAGATTTAATTTCGGCTTTCATGTCATAACAAGCAACTTCATCTATTTGGATCGAATCCTGGTCGTTTGGTGCTGATCGGGCTAGTTGGTCTACTTCTTCA
Source organism: Galerucella nymphaeae (assembly GCA_963978555.1). NCBI lineage: Eukaryota > Metazoa > Arthropoda > Insecta > Coleoptera > Chrysomelidae > Galerucella > Galerucella nymphaeae. The sequence continues at coordinate 13,810,303 of OZ021704.1, forward strand.
TTTCCTTTTATACCGGAGTGTGATGGTACAAACATAAATTCAACGGTGGCATCTTCATCTTTTAAATACGCTATTTCTGTTTTGATTAGTAAAGCGATTGGATTTTTGGTATACAAGTGTTGGATTGTTTGCAGTGAGCTGAGAGAGTCTGTTATTATTAGGGATAGGGACTTTTTTGATTCTTTAATATGGATGAGTGCTTGTAGTATTGCATACAATTCTGCAGTGTATGGGGAAGTGATTGACGTTAAATTTTATAGATGTATTTGAAGTGAGGATGGCTGCTCCTACGCCGTCTGATGATTTGGAAGCGTCGGTGAATATCTTATAGTGGTTTTGGTAGTTTTCTATTTCTCTCAAATAATACTGTTTAATCAGGTTAGTTGGTGTTTCTATTTTATTAAATGTAGTGAGGTTGATATTGATTCTGGGTATGGATATTAACCAAGGTGGCGGGGTTTGGATATTTGTTGGGAAAAAGTCGGGTAGTTGAAGCTGTAGATCGTTAAGGTTTCTTCTGACTCTTTCGTAAAATGGTGGGTCTACTCTTGTTGTGTTGTATGTTTCTTGAAAACGATCTGTGAACGTATTTGTATATGTTGGGTGCTCTTTATTGGTTGCGATTGTGGAAGCATATGAAATACATAGATGTTTGCGATAAAAGCTTAGGGGCGGTATTCCTGTTAGACATTGTAAACTTTTAACTGGTGTTGTACAAAACGCACCGGTAGCTATTCGAAGTGCTGTGTTTTGGATTGTCTCCAAGGTTTTTGATGCTGATGTTTTAGCGGAAGTATAAACTATAGCCCCATAGTTTAGTTTAGATCTGACTAAAGATTTATATGTGTGTAATAATGTATTCTGGTCTGCTCCCCAATTTTTACTGGATATAGTTTTCATAAAATTTATTCCTCCTTGGCACTCTTTTTTAATATCGTTTATATGTTTTTTCCACGTTAGCTTTTGATCGAAAGTCATGCCTAGGAAACGAATATTATTTGTGAAATTGAGAGTTTGATTATATAGTTTTAGATGTGGTATGGGAACATTACGTTTTTTTTGTGAACAAGATACAGTTGGTTTTTGTTGCAGAGAATTGTAATCCGGTCGATTTGGACCATAACTCTAGTTTATTGATGGTTTTTTGTAAATGGTTTTGAATAGATGTCAAGTTTTTTCCTTTGGCAAATATAACTAGGTCGTCAGCATAAAGTCTACCTTTGACAAGTGGTGAGCATTGATCTAGTATGTCATTAATGGCTATTAGAAAAAGTGTAGAGCTTATTATTGATCCCTGTGGTACTCCGTTCTTTTGTATTTTTTTATCCGAAGTAACGTTGTCTGATCGTACATGAAAGCTCCGAGATTGGAGGAAATTTGTAATGAATTTTAACATATTACCTCTAATATTCCAACTATGTAACTTCGATATGATATTGAAACGCCATACAGTGTCGTAAGCCTTCGTAATGTCTAAGAAGACTGCAGTACAAAATTGTTTATTTGCGATTGCTTCGTGTATTTCTGATTCTAGGTCGATTAAGTTGTCTGTGGTAGATCGATTTTCTCTGAAGCCGCTTTTTTGTGGTATGAGAAGTTTCTGTTTTTCTAGGAACCATCGTAGTCTCTTATTTGCCATTTTCTCTAAGATCTTACACATTGTGTTGGTTAAGGATATTGGGCGGTATGATTCTGGAGATGTTCGAGGTTTATCTGCTTTAAGGAGAGGCAGTATGATAGCTTCGGACCAGGATGATGGAAATATTTGGTTGGTCCAGATAAAATTATAATACTTTATAAGTAATGTTTTTCCATTTTCTGGTAGATGTGATAAGAATGACAATGGTATACCATTTGGACCAGGGCTTGAATCTTTGGAAGAGTTTACAGCTTCGGTTAGTTCTGTCGAGGTGAAGGGAACGTTAAGGTCTCGAATTTCATATCCGCCGTTTTCTAATGTTCTGCTTTCTATATTTGCCTTGTGTATTTTAAAATCATCTGTGTAACTTTCGTCGCTTGAATTTAATTCATATTGGCTAGCTAACATATTTACAATTTCTTTTCTATCGCTGATTATCTTATTATTTTCCTTAAATTTTTCCATACTGTACGTATCGTTGTTGAGGTGTTGAGGGATGAAATAAATTTTTTCCAGTAGTGGTCACTACCGTATAAATATGGTAAAACCTCCCATGTTAACGTGGTGGATAGGTTTGGGTTGCATAAAGAAATGTCTATTGCCGATGTTGTGCCTGTTTGAATGTTGAAACTTGTTGGTGTCCCATCGTTGAGCAAGTTTAAATTTCTGGTTGTTATAATGTCTTCTAAAATGCGTCCTTTTCGGTTTAACTTTTTCGAACCCCACATCGGACTAAGGCAGTTGAGGTCTCCAGCTACAATCCTAGGTGAAAGTATTTGTTCTATGATATCTGTTAGATCTTCTTGTGATATGTTTTGGTTTGGTGGGATATACATATTGCAAATGTATATCTTATGAGGTATGTTTATTTCGATGGCTATTAATTCAATATCGTTTGAGATTATTGATAATTCTGAGGAAATTAATTTTTTATCTACATAAATTGCAACGCCGCCGCTGGCTATATTTTGGTTAATTCTGTTTTTATAGAAAGTTGTGTATTTACTGAAGTTGAATACGTGGTTTGGATTTTTGAAATTTGTTTCCTGTAGGCAAATAATAGATGGGTGTATTTCTGTAATAATATGATTCAGTTTTTCGAGATGGGATAGAACCCATTTAAGTTCCACTGAAGTAGGGATATGAATGTTATTATTCTTGAGATGAATTTACGGATGAGTCAGAATCTTCTTCCAATAATGACTTTATAGCGGTGGGATGGATATTTAATTGTTTGGCTAGTTTTCGTCTCAATCTTGTGCTTTTGTTTTTCATTACTTTATTTGTGTAATATGGATGTAATTTGGTTAGGAACTGTAAAAGTGCTTGAGAGTCATCTGTGTACGATTTTGTTACACTGAGTATGTCTTTTGATCCTTTACTGTTTTCAAACAGATCCACTACTTGGTCGAAATTTAGTAATTGAGTTTCATTTTCTAGGTATTCTTTTATGGGTTCTAGTAATGTTGTAAGGTTGGTGTTGGCGTTTTGTAAGTTTTCCTCATTGGTTTTGCTTTTTTTCTTTAGTTGACATAATATGGGTTTTCCAACAGTATCTTCCACAGATGGTGAAGATGTTTCTTGAAAAGTCCTTTTTGGTGTTGGTTTGGTTGAAATTGGTTGAAGTTCTAGGATATCAATGGGTGTGTTTTTGGTTGAAAGTAGGGGTTGGCTCATGCCAGTTGATGTTGAAGTTTGTGTTTCAGTATTTGGAGATGCTTGAGTTGATATGTGCGATGTGCGTTGTAGGTTTGGAATTTTCTGGAGTGCACAGAGGTAAAGGAGTGCTTTTTTGAATTTGGTTAGTCAATGAATTTTGGGAAGCGGTATATGGAGGGAGGGTAGTCTGTGTTTGGTTAGGAGTATTTTGAGAAAGATTGGTAGGTGTATTATTTGAGCAATTAGCTGCATGGTGCCCAGTTAGCTTACATTTAAAGCAGGTTTCGTTTTGTGTTATGAAAAGTCGATATGAGGTCTGTTCAAATTCGATAAGAAAAGATTCGGGTAGTACGAAATTGTCTGGAAAGGGTGTTACAAAAACTTGTCGTCTGCAACTGAGTATATGACTAAACATGGGATTAATTGACCCTAAACGTAGATATGAGATTACACTCAGACGTTGGGTATATAAATCGAACAGTTGCTCAAGGCTCTATTCTAGGACCTTTGTTGTAAACGATATATACAAGTTATTTTAAATCGGTTCTGAAAACCTGCTCCTTTCATATGTACGCCAATGATACTCAATTAGACTACTTTGTTCACCCTTCATCAATTGCACCCAAATTTGATCACCATATATCTCATATGCGATACTAAAATTATTATTTTCAAATAGGTTTTAAATAGTCAACTGAAAAAATAATTGTGTGATACATTAGTTTTGTCACTAGCGAATTATTGTGGCTACGTCTATGGTCCCAGTCTTAATGGTGTCGAACAGAGAAGATAACAAAAACTGCGAAACTCTTGTCTAAGACTTACCTATGGAATTAGAAAATTTGATGAAATATCACACGCCCTGAAAATAGCAAACTGGCTGAATATGGAGGATCGCAGAAAAGTTCATGCACTCTATGCCTTTTTCATAAAGTTATAGCAGCACAGAGCCCCCCATATCTCTACAACAAAATATCTTCTCGAACAGATGTTCACAATGTGAGCATTCGTCGAAAACATCTAATTGATATTCCTAAACATCGAACAACTCAATTTGAAAATTCTTCCACTTATCAGATCTCAAAACTTTTCAACCTTCTACCGGAAGAATTAAAATAATTGCCCTTCTCAATATTTAAAAAAGGGATAACCAAACTCATTTTTAATGTGTATAGGCATTAGTATGTTCATACTACAAAATCTTATTTCTCAACCTCCACTGCAGCGCGCAGTCCATGAATACAAACATTATCACTTATATAGTTTTTGCGCAATGCGACATGAGTACTTTGCATGTTTTATCAACCATTCAATTGAAATAACAATAATATCTGCCAAAAAATTGGGATGTTATTGAATATATATTCTACTTTATTTCAGGATGAAAAGAATCAGCTGCTTATCACTAATATTTGGTTGAAACTGGTAAGTATATAATATATTATTTATGCTTTTTCCACTTGCTTTTATTTAACTTGTATGCAATGTGTGCAAGTCTGTAAATGTATCCGGTTGAATTCTTGCAAGAGAATTTTAAGTCAGTTATCTTCTGCCGATTGAGCTGAACTTCGGTATACAAGCTTATTTTGGATGACAATGCATGCTTATATAGCTATGTGACGTCATTCAAATTCTAATGGGTATAATGGATCATCTGAAATGGCTTTTCTTTTACAGAACTACTTATGATAAGTATATCAAGCAAGACTAGTCAGTACACATATAAATCCTACGTCAAGCTTTTAAAACATTCAATAAATTGCTTGATACATGTACTGAATTGATTGGTTTGATTTAATTTAAAGTTTATTTTCTTGTTTTCGTATCAAAGCTTTTATATAAAAAGTTTTTTTTACCAATCACCTATTTTTAGTTTTTATCCAATTATCATTGGACATCAACAGAACCTATACCAAAAATAACATTTTATTACAAATCACCCTCCTGGATCGGATACTTATAGTGACATATCGTCACAAGGAATGTATTAATATAATTTCCAATACCATTAACGAAATGTTTCCATTTTTACAGTGGAATTTAATATGGAGTCACTGCTAGATTGGAAATTTTGAAACTTCTTTTGCCTGAACAACAACCAAATATCATTTGCTCACGAAAATCAAATTTCAAAGACAAATTACGCAATTTTGCTGCCTTCCATAAAAATAGAGCTAATACGCTTATGGTGAGTAGGGGAATAGTTACATACATAGCAAATTCAATTGTCGCAAACGAATTTGTGGTTAATTCTGAATTGGTTGTTGTGGTTGTTGAAATTATTGAAATTCAGTTGCGAATGGAAATATATGTTTGTAACATCTATATCCCTCCAAAATTCAATCTCACTTATGAGCATATGAACGATGTATTGGATCAAATACCCAAACCTAGACTGCTAGTTGGTGATTTGAACAGCCACAATATAATTTGGGTTTGCGATGATACACAACCACGAGGACGTATTATAGAAAATTTGATTGATGATAATAATTTGACACTTCTGAACAATGGCAAGAGAACAAGATTTAACGTTCAGTTTGGAACGTCAAGCGCAATTGATCTATCAATATGTGATTCAAAACTAACAAGTCATATAAAATTTCAAGCTCTTCCCTATATTTTTGACTCTTCCCTATATTTATGACAGTGATCACTTTCCGATAGTATTGGACAGAGATAGGTAGAATGTCTATCCATTTGTAGGTGTCATTTGAACTGAAAAACTTGTATTAAATAAAATTTCGATTTCAATTTTCTTAAAACACGGTCGGCCATAGAAGCCTTCATCGTACTAAATAGGCTATAACAATTTATACAATGTTTTTTCATTAAATTTTGAAATTTGCTGTTGTAAAACTCCTTTCCCTGATCATATTGTAAGTTTTTTGGTATTCGTTCGGTGTGAGTGAGAATGTCCGAAAATGCTCGAGTGATCTCCTCTCCGGTCTTCGTCTTTAGTGGGCGTGTCCACACAAACTTGGAAAAACAATCAATAATGACTAGTATAATCGTATGATTTCTATTTTTTGGTGCAAAATTTCTCATCTCCGCAAGATCCATGTGCCAAAGATCGTCAAGGCCCTCAATAATAGTGCGCCTGCGAGGGAATTTTTTCCGAATCGGTTTGTGAAGCGCGTTTACGAGTTGAATCTTTTCCTTGGTGTGCATATTATGATGTATTATCGGTTCTGATATTTTCTGCAAATTCTTTTTTCGATTCACGTATACTTGCATTCGTAGAAGCACTGAATTCTTTTCGAATGAAGACTTTTGCAGTGGCCAATTATTCCTCATTGTATTTTTTCGTAGCCATATCCCTACCTGCCACTGGGGGATTTCCCGGAATGAATGCATCAATTTCGTTAGTTTTATTTTGTAAGTTGGCAATATTCGCCTGTAATAATATATGGGAATTTCAATCTTATGAAGCTCGTTACTTATTTCGTTCAATCCTACTCTTAAATCCTTTATATCGTGGTCTTGTTGCTGCACATCGTGTGCTTGAATAGGGTACAGGCATACATTTTGCTATTGGTGGGAATCGACGTTTTATTAGGTCTCCTAACACCTTGCATGCTTATTCTTTCCAAAAAATATTCACTTTACTTAAACGACTTTAAAAATGATAAAGTTTGAAAGTCCGCCAAAACGCGTTTTACGTCACACTTTTACTCGTACTCGTTTACATTCTTATTCGGAAATATCGAATATTTATGAATACTTCCCACTTTGTATGTGTATGTGTGTTTGTTTGGGGTAACATTCACTGAGACCTAAAAGGTCTATTGTGCCCCCTTACTTCTACTTAGTTTCTGAGGAGAGTCTCTGAAACTAGTAGTTCCTTTAGTCCTATTTCCCGGAGGAATTTTAGGATATCTGCAGGCTTCAGCTTAGGTAAATGTTCCTCTTCTATCCAGTAATCTCCCAGGTACTGTGCTCTAGGATTCTGGAGTGCTGTGCAGTTGGAAAGTAGATGGATGGAGGTTTCTTCTTCCATGCCACAGTATCTGCATTCTTCTTCCTCCACTAATTTGAGCTTTTTCAGGTGCCCATTCAGGCGACAATGTCCCGTTAGGATCCCTGTTAAAACTCTTAGTGCGGTCTTGCTTTGACTTATGCATTCATTTGATCTCCTTTGGTTGTAGTCACCCAGGAGAATCTTTGATTGTCTAAGCCCTACTAGATCTTTCCAATGTTCAGATCTTCTCTTTCTTTCGGCTTCGCCTATTTCTTCCAATATTACATTGGGGCTGATTCCGCAAAAAGGTTCAGGTCCCCAGAAGGGTATTTCCGACCCCCTCTTTGCTAGTTCATCTGCTATTTCATTTCCTTCTATTCCAGTGTGTCCTGGAATCCATAGTAGAGTAACTATATTGTTCTCGCCTAATTCATTTAGTTTGTCTAGGCATTCCCAAACCATCTTAGAACTGATTACGCAAGAACTCAGTGCTTTGATGGCTGCTTGACTATCTGTCATTATGATAATCCTTTGTCCTCTGTATCCTTTATCAAGATTGAACTGGGCGCACTTTCTTATGGCGTGAATTTCCGCTTGAAAGATACTTGGGGTTTTTCCCAAGCTTTCGGAGTGTTTGGTTCCTGGCCCGAACACTCCTATCCCAGTTCCTCCTATTGCTTTTGAGCCATCTGTGTACCATTGAATGGCATTCTTCCCAATTCTGGAAATGGTATTCGGATCCCATTCCTTCTTGTTGCTCAATTCTGTAACGAATTTCTTCGAAAAGTTGTACTTTCTCATCATACCGTCTTGTGGCATGTCCCAGGTTGTCTGATTTCTAAGAAGTGAAGAGGTGGTTTTTCTTTTAATGATTCCCTCTCTACTTAGTCTGTATCTTGTTTTTTCTGCAACACTCTCCACCACCATGTGTAGAGGGGTGAGGTTGAGAATTACTTCCATTGCTGCCGTTGGGCATGTTCTCATTGCTCCTGTAATGCATATACAAGCTAGTCTTTGAATTTTGGAGAGGTTTTCTCTCGTTGTCAATAGACTAGTTCTGCTGCTCCATGCAATGGCTCCATAAGTGATGATTGGTCTCACTATGGCAGTGTACATCCAGCTTAGGATTTTTGGGTTGCAACCCCAATTTCTCCCTGCCAGATTCCTACAGACCATCAGAGCCATTTTCGCCTTGTGGGTAATCTCCTTTTCGTGTTTGTTCCACAGGAGCTTACTATCTAGAATCAAGCCTAGATACTTGACTTCTTGTCTCCATTCAATCTCGTTTCCATTAAGTTTTATGGTTTTGAGGTTGAGTTTTCTTTTCTTAGTGAAGGCTATCAAGATGGTTTTAGTGGGGTTGATGCTGAGTCCCACTTGCCTACACCAGCTATTTGTATAGTTCAGACCCTTTTGTACAATATCACAAAGGGTATTTTCGAATTTCCCCCTGGCTGTTATGACAATATCGTCGGCATATCCTTGGCAGGATATTCCTAGATTCGTCAAACCACATAGGAGTTCGTCAACCGTCAGACTCCACATTAAAGGGGATGCTACTCCTCCCTGTGGGCATCCTCTGGTAGTGCAGATGGAGACAATGTCTTTGCTTGTCCTTGTCTCTGCTACTCTTGTGGTGAGCAGTTCCGACATCCATTTGGATGTTGTGCTGTCAACACCTCTTCTGCTTAATGCTCTTTTGACAGCCTCATGTGGAGTGTTGTGTATATGTTGTTGTGTTGTGTATATGGGAATTTCAATCTTATGAAGCTCGTTACTTATTTCGTTCAATCCTACTCTTAAATCCTTTATATCGTGGTCTTGTTGCTGCACATCGTGTGCTTGAATAGGGTACAGGCATACATTTTGCTATTGGTGGGAATCGACGTTTTATTAGGTCTCCTAACACCTTGCATGCTTATTCTTTCCAAAAAATATTCACTTTACTTAAACGACTTTAAAAATGATAAAGTTTGAAAGTCCGCCAAAACGCGTTTTACGTCACACTTTTACTCGTACTCGTTTACATTCTTATTCGGAAATATCGAATATTTATGAATACTTTCCACTTTACGTTGACTTTTAGAAATTAAAAAAGCACACACAATCACTTAATGGTCTGAAACAAACATATAAATGATATTTTTACGTTGAATAGTTAATTAAAATACAATAACAAAACTACACATAACCTATGCATTCTCCTTCTTCCTTCCTTTTTTGCGCTATATCCTATGCATTACCGGCCATGGCAAAAGTAAAATTGTGACGTCACACGTATTCGGAAATCTTCGGGTATTGGTCGGAAAGTGCGTTGAAATTTGAATTTTATTTTAAAATTTGGAAGTAATTTGATATGGAAACTGGTTAATTTCCCATTATTAGTTACTTTTGAAATCAATTTTACTATTACAAATTAATATTTAAGAAAAATATGAAATATGCGTGTACCCTATTAATGGTGAGTTGATAGTACGCAAGTCATCAACATATTTTTTGTTGCAGCGTCACTATTTGCTGTCGGTTCTTTAACATTACAAATCTCCACATTTCCAATATCAATATAACCGTCCAGTGTATAAGGAAACGTAATTTTCGCTGGTAAACGCGCATAGGGCACTTGATGTCTATGTCCGAATTTTTCGACAGGCACTACTGAAATGAACAAAGTTCTAGCTTGTTATTCCATCATATCAGCCTCCTTAAGCTCATTGATAATTGCTACTATTTCGTTGTCGTGCGACGTATTACCTGCTTCTTCCGAAGCAATCAACACCTTCAAACGATCCACTAATTCATTGGGATCGTCCCAATAAATATATTCCATGGGGTCTTTGTGGTATATCAAACGAGAATTGAGAACGTCAAGTGCTGTTGTGTTCGAGAAGAGGGACGAAGTTGCCTTGATTCCGATTCAGTTCTAAGTGAAGGTTTGATGATATTGTGATATTTGTAAGTGCTTGAACCATAAAGACGGTTGAGAGTATCTCGGTGAACCGCAGTATAATCCAGAAGGATTTTATATGCTTCTAAGTCCTGCGGGGTATAGCCTTCTGGGTCGTTGTAGAATAAAAGCTGATACAGGCCAGGTGTTCCAATAATGTGTCCACCTTATGAATTCTGTTCTTGTTGGTTGTTGATACTCCAACCGAGGTTATCATTGTAGATTGGTTCATAATTTTTATCGATTCTTCTGTTATCTTGGGAATAATCTTTAATATCCGGCCTAGTAATTTTGGTTTATTGATGTAAATACTCTTGGATGGATCCTTGTGTGATCTCAGGACGCATTATTTCTGGAGATTTGGGCATTGGCATACTCCTCGCTCTATCGGTTTCAGCCACCGGTTCCGTTTCGAGAAAAGTTGTAAACACATCATCATCAGGTCCTTCTTTCTCTATTTCCTCTTTTAAATGTGAATTTTCAATCGTTTTTTGTAATATATTCGAGGATTGCACAATTTCTCCAAGTGGTTTGGATATTGGTTTGAATAGTTTATTAATAGACTCATCTTACTCTGATTTACCTAATTTCAACGCCAAGTATTTTTTGCGGATCGATCTAGCAAGGTCAGACACTTTTCTATTGCTTTTCGATATCTTTATGCCTGCACATGAAGTAATATTCACGAATTTTTTGTTGACCATCACATGCGACGTCATCTAATAAAAAGACGGACTTATATTTCCTCGTTGTCTTTGAATGGAATAACTTCATGCAGCAATTGGTATTTTGGTTGGAATAACGATTTTAAATGAATAAAAACGTTTTCAAATTTCGCATCATCCGGATTAAATAAAAGCGCCGGCATGACATTCGTCTTTCCACACCCACTAGGACCGCATATAATGGCACGGAAAGAATTTGGTAATAATTTACCATGTTCGTCGATCGATGGAGTCGAGGTGAAATCTTGATTCTCAATGGGAATCGTCCGATCTTGTTGAATTATCTTCATCGTGTGTGTTGTTTTTCTTAAACTATTGTATGAATAAAGGTGTCACCAGTTATGCGTATCAGTCTTAATGTTGGTGTTTGAAGGAGAAGGTCTTTGAAATTCTCTCATCAATGAGCTACCTACTGAACTTCACTCACCTAGCTATCAGTACTTTGGACGTAAGTACTACCCCCTCCACCCCTTTATGTAAAAATTAATTGTTTTTTTAGCCGGTACAAAATTGGAAAAACTTCTTGATCGTGGAGATCCGGGCATCAACCCCTTGGACGCTGCTTGTAAACAACACGATATTTCTTACTGGAAGAATAAGTCTCTCGAAGAACGGCACAAAGTTGATCAAGTACTTAAGGATAAAGCTTGGGCTCGAGTCAAATCAAAAGACACTTCTTTAGGAGAGAAGGCTGCTGCATTACTTTTCACAGGCGAAATGAAGGTGAAAAGAAAGCTGGGAATGGGATGTCATCGCAAACATCGTTCCTTGCATCGAGGTGTTATTTTTAAAGTAGGAAAGTCCATGGAAAAAGGAACATCTTTGGAAGACACCGCAAAGTTTGCATCACGGGCATCCAAATCACTGATTAGGCAGTTTGGTGGGAAAAAAGAAGTTGAAGTTCCTCGAGTGATACCTGTGGCGAAGTCCGGAGCTTTCCTACCGCTTATTCCTTTGTTTGCTGGCCTTTCAGCACTGGGAGCTCTGTCAGGTGGTGCTGCTGGAATTGCAAAAACTGTCATTGATGTGAAGCATGCGCAAAAGAAATTGGAAGGAGATGTACGTCATAATAAGGCTATGGAACGTGTAGGATTTGGCCCGTATCTGAAAAAGTATCCAAAAGGCGGCTTCGGATTGTATTTGAAAAAGCAAAAAAGCTAATAAAGCTACCCAATCACGCACTATCCGACTTCGACATAACACATTACGCAGAATCGCTTAAAATACCACATTTTCGAGGAGTTTTTATGCGGAACACCCTCCTCAAGGACGGTTCCCGAAAACAAGAATGTGCAGTGGTTAATTTGGATACCTCTAATAATAGCGGAAATCATTGGGTAGCTTACAAAAAGATAAAC
>OZ021704.1:13822788-13938330 GCA_963978555.1 Galerucella nymphaeae
TCATTAGTCATCATGACCAGCTGCTGAGAGTTGACAACACAATCACGTGTTTATCTTTCAACCTATTGTTCTCGATCCAAGGAATGATTACGAAATAGCTCTACGATCTTTTCATTCGTACCACAGTATACCAAACTATAAAAATTGTTTGAGTCTCACTACTACGATACTGAAAATAAAATGCAAAGTTTTGATTTTCCCACTGGATGTTATGAAATTGCTGACCTTGAAGAGTTAATCAGTGATAAGTTGGGTGCGAGCTATTCAACTAGACCAGTATTTTTACTAAAACCCAATCACAATACGTTGAAATGCGAAATTTCTAGTGAATACAAAATTTCCTTCGTGCAAACCGATAGTCTTGGAAAAATACTGGGATTTTCACCAAAAATACTCGAAGCTAACAAAATGCACTCTTCAGATCTCCCTGTTGAAATCATTGAAGTATCCTGTATCCGCTTCGATTGTAACATTACCACTGGAGCCTTCGATGCAAACAGATCCTGCTCATACTATCTACGAATTATTCATACAGGTAGATCCGGGATATTCCATTGACGAAACTCCTCATAATTTACTCTACTCACCTGTTATATCACAACGTGAAATAACCAATATCACAGTCATCGCCTTAGACCAAGACGGTCAGCCTGTAAGCTTTCGTGGAGAACTTAGTACTTTTGTGAGCTTAGAGTACGAGGCAGATGGGACTAATAATCAATCATAAAAGACAGTCTGCAGAGCTTTCAGCTTCATTAGCAGTAGTCAAAGCTTAAACAGCTTACGTTCTCGAACAAATTGGTACTGCAATCGCTGAGTTTTAAATTGAAAAATTACAACCATGTATGCGTGAGCCGATGTTTGACGATTCTATTCCAAAGGCTGAACCTATGCTCCATTCATAAAATCATTCAATTGCAGTGATATTGTGGAGTTTAGCATTAATCAAGTTGATTCGTTTTTTGCAATGAGCGAATTTTTGTTGTGCAATAAAGGTTCGATTGAAACACAAGGAGGCGGTGATGTAAAATTAGCAACGATAATCCCATGATTACATGTGGTCGACAAACAATACGATTAGTTCAAGTACGAAATGATAATGATTGCGTATATATCACGGAGAAGAATGTCTCTGGCACGCACTCCCACAAAACTGCTGAAATTAATATCACGAGTGTTGAACTAAAAGTTGAACATATCTATCCCAACGATGATATTAAGATAAATGTCATGAAATCCATTCAAAAAGATCAACCTATAGTTATTCCATCCAGGAAGTGGGAGCTACACGAATTTCCCTCAATTACTAAAGGTGTCAGACGTGAAGTTGGGGTTGTTAAAACATCCACGTCAGTTGGAAGACCCCGATTTGTTATTGTTTTCTTCCAAACTGACAAACGTAACGTGGCTACAGCCGACCCTACTTTATTTGACAATGCCGACGTAAAAGTATAAGACTTTCACTTAATGGTGACTATTGGCCTAATGAAAGAATGCAATTGGATTTCGGCAAAACCGTCTACAACGAGGAATATTTTAACTATACTGAATTATATCCCAACTACGCAAACTCCACACAGAAGCGCCCTCTGCTGGATTATTCTGCTTTTAAAAAGCGAGCATTGAAGCTTGACATTGAAGCAAACATAGGCTTTCCCGAAAACATCAAAGTCTGTTGTATCATAATTCACGATTGAGTAGTGGAATACTTCCCCCTTATCGAAATTGTTAAAAGTTTGACCTGAATGTTGATCTGAATTAGTATTATAACAGACGTCAACATGAGAGTAGCGCTTGTAGATATTCAAGGCTTTGTCGTAGATGAACTTTTCGTTATCTAAGAAATTACCATAGAAATTGGCTTCAAAAGTTCGCATTACATATTTTCACCACCCCAACCGTTTTCCACATAAAGTAACAATGATGAAAAGACTACATCTTACTTGGAGAGAATTGTGCACGGTATTCGGTAATACTCTTCAGGAGATGTAGAATATTCTAAAGTGATTGAAATATTGGAAAAAAACTATTGTATGCTGCAGACTACATTTACGTTCGCGGTCAACAAAAACCAGAATTTCTGCTAAAGAAATGTCACATATTTGGTGTTTTTCCACACATTATTGATGTTTGCAAATTTGATGGCACACCCTGTGAAACTGGAAACTTTGCTCAAGATCCCCTGCCACGCCTCTGGACTATTCATGTACCGAAAGAAATGTACAACGCCTCCGCCACTGGTTCTCAAATATTGAATAAAAATTTTGAAAGAAAGATGGGTTCTTATTGAAACATTCTGTATATTCATCAACTTTTATATTACATGAAGATTCAAATTATCGTCTGACAATGTTCAAAATAATTTTTAAAATTAAAACAAAGACAGATACTAATATTACACATGTCATGGCGAAAACATTATTAATTTCATTTTTCAAATCCTCTCCTACTTTGTTGAACATGGCGTAGGTTGGATACGTCTTAATGGATAAGTAATTTGCGGTAATTGTCTGCAGGCCATAGACACCCAGCTTATACAAAGTCTGCTCCACGTCTGTTGATTCACTTGTTCCCCATCCGATAAACTATGATTTTCTATTTTCCTCCGCACACGTTTAATGTGACAACGTGACGTGACACAACGTAACGTTTGATGTGATAGCGTGATGTTTGACGTTTTGGGGTTGGCAGCAATTTCTAGAATCTTCTTACTTTTAACCAGCCTGGTATATAGCAGAAAATTTGAATTTTTGTCAATATTATTATAATGTTTTGGATTCCTGTAAACATATCATCTCTGAAAGTCCTTTACAAATTTTATATGCATTCTGTTCCATAACACCAAACGATATGTTGAACAACGCTCTTAGAGAATTTGTATACTTTCATAAACTCAAAGATATTAATGAATTGAATAAATAGTCATATATAAGTGGTGCGCTACTTTTTTTCGTCCTAGCCCCCCAAAAAAATACCGCTCAGAAGTTTGTTAATTAAATCTAGGTGATGGTGACTAGTTGGCTGATATATAAATATTTCCGCATATTGCTTTTATGTATAATCGCCCTAATTTTTGAGGCTGCTGCAGCGCCATATACAACAATAGAATTGAATTTTATGATGTCCCTAGGATGGCGTATCAAAACCATTTGATATTAAATAGCGTTTATCATCGCCAAACCAATTTTTGATTGTTCAACACTAGGCATTATGTACAAATGACCTAATGCAGCGTTGTACACACCCCGCGTCACTAATTGTCCATTTATCAGAAAGTATTTTTCTCAATTTTTTCATTGAACCTAATAGACGGTCGGATTATTCAATCACAGTTTTAACATACCACAAAGGATTCGACTTCCCAATATCTATTTGTTTTCTGTACGTGATATTATACTTCAAATTTCTGAAGGCCGTCACGTGCAGCCGGTATGCTTCTGTCACGTCTGGGGGAGGAATACAGCCTTCTCTTTTAGCTCCAGCAGTATTGCCTTCCCAAATTTTGTCTTGACAATTTGACCCGCTGTTATTTTGAGTGATGTATCTTTAGGTAGATCGGTTAGTTTAACAGAAGTTTTCTGTTCTATAAGAGATACAGCATTCAGTATAGTGAGGTCCATCTATAAAGTAACTATAATGACATTAAATTTGATGATAATTGAAAAAATGCTAAAACATCAAGTGTTTGAGTGGTTAATTGGAAAACAACACCTTTTTTGTTATTTCCGATGAAAGGCTCAGTCACTTTTGGTCCTTGTTTGGATGAGAGCTTCTCAGCAAACACTACAAAGTGATGAAATCACATAAAATCAAATGATAATTGAAAACGGAGAAAAAATTACTGCTTCCATAAAAAAAGAATGTTAAGAACTCACCCAAGTTATTTGTCACACACTTGTTTTCGACTTTTCAGCAAAGATAACTCCAGCTTCAAATTTTAAGGTTGGCTTCTAAACAAAAACCTCTCCAGCTTGTACTTGCAAAGGTGAGTAGAAACATGCAACTAATAAAGTGAGTTTTGTGGTGTGATTTTCTATTGTATCGTGTCTTAACTCAAGACTGTAACTTTCCCGTGTTTTTAATTTTTCCCGGTAGATTGTAACTTCCAATGGCATTGAGATAAAGACTTCTTATCTGTTCGTTATTCCTCGAAAATTTCAGAAAACCATGATTGATGAGAAGAAATTATTTTTGATAATAAAATCTTTAGATGAAGGTCTCCAATTTGTGGTAATTGTCTGCAGGCTATAGACAGTTAATTACGCGCTCCTCTCCGCATACGTTTTATGTGACAACGTGACGTTAGTTAAACTCGTTAATTATATAAATTACCATTCCTCTTAATTATTTATTCGGGCAAGTCGACAATATTTAGCTTATTAAATAGTTTTTAATTAATATTTTATCAGCATATTATATTTCTATCTAAACGACGTTGTAATACAATATCTAGTTAGTTCGTACTTGTAATTAAAACAGGGTTTTCCATTATTTATAATAAAGTCTTTTTAAAAAGTATCTTTTAGTGAACCAACCCCTCAATTGGCGCAGTCAGTAGGATGTGGAAGAGCCCTTAGTGTCCCTCTTTGTTTTGTGAAGCGTTTATCCACTGAAAACGAACCACATAAGAATTATCCAAAGATTATGTGTAGAAGAATCCGAAGTACCTTACAGCTTGATAAAACTAAGAAGAGTAAATGAATAAATTCTGTGAATAAGAACAAAAATATCAGATAGTGAATTCATTAAAGTTAAAAAAAGAAAAGTGATTACTAATGAAAAAGTGGATAGTTTAAGTGATATTTTTCAAACAAAAGTGAATACAGTGCTAAACATAATGAAAATTGAGTTCCGGAATAGTTCTAAAATAAAGTGAGTACTAACAAAAAGTGGATAGTTCAATCGATATCCTTTAAACAAAGTGAATACAGCGCTAAAAATAATAAAAGTTAAATACTTATAGTTCTAAAATTAAGTGAGTGCAGCTTTAAGAAGAAACTAGTGACCAACAGCATGCAACTCAGCATCATCATCACACTGTAAGCATACTTATGTCAGATTCAGACCAACAAGAAGATCTACTGATACTACTGAATTCTCTGACTCTCCAAGACCATCCCATTCCCATTCCACGAGTAAATCAACCGCTCTACTCTTCGACCACCAGTCCTTAAAGTTAATATTCCTAGACTTGTGATAACAGCTCCTAACACCCTGTAAGACGAATCCCCGATCCCCATACAATAACAATGCCTGAATTCGATATCAAATACATTTCCGTTCTCCCTGAATTCGACGGAAACCCAAATGAATTGTATAACTTCATATATGTTTCTACCAGACTACTTAGTAATTGTACAACACTGATTCGGCCGCATTTTCGCGATTTTAACATGGGAATCTCCATAAGGAAATCTAAGATCTGAAAAGGTCGGAAATTTACGCTAAAAGTGTAATATGCATGCGCTCGTACAGGGTTGTTAAAAAGTAACATGAGGGCTACAGGGTGGATGGAAAGTAACATGAGGGCCTTATTATATACAGGGTGAGTAACATGCCCGAAAATACAGGGGGATGCTCGAAAGGCCTTAACGACTTCTATATACAGGGCGGATGAAAAGTAACATAAGGGCCTTAACTATTATATACAGGGTGAGTAACATGCTCGAAATGCCTTATTATATACAGGGTGGATGAAAAGTAACATGCTCAAAATGCCTTAACGTCTATCAGGTATATACAGGGGGATGCTCGAAAGGCCTTAACGACTTCTATATACAGGGCGGATATAAAGTAACATGAGAGCCTCATGAGTAACATGCCCGAAAGGCCTTATACAGGATGGCCTCGCCCCCTGACCAATGGGGAGTCTGACATATGACGGGTGACATATGACACGTAATTAGTGACCATAGAACTGTTCTGTGACAGGTGACATTTGACGTAACAACGTGACATTTAACGTGACAATAAATTAATAATTTTATGTGTGAATCAAAGTAATTAAACAAAAATTTGTATATATCTGTTTTTTATTAGTTTATAATCTACATCAAATAAAAGCCTCATCTATTCAACAGTTCAAGGTCACACATCGAGACTCTCTCTCATATCTAAAATTTGGTGTCTTCACGTGATAGCTGAAATAGCCGAGTTGGTTTGAGCATTTATGTTTCCTAGCCTAGCTATTGAAGGGGAAGTAGGTTCAATCTTTGACTATTTCAGCTATTTTTTCCCAAAGAAAACACATATACCAATAATATATAACTATTTATTTAAATCATTGATAACTGTAAGTTTACAAAAGTATACAAATTCTCTAAGAGCATTGTTTAACATATCATTAGGTGTAATAGAACAGAATGCATATAAAATTTGTAAAGGACTTTCAGAGGTGACATTTTTACAGAAATCCAAAACATTATAATAATATTGACAAAAATTTAAATTTTCCAACATAGCTATACATTGTAAAATCAAATTATTTAGTTCTAAAATTTGAGACACTTCTTCTTCATCCATATAATATTCAACTCCATGTTTCTCGATGAAAATCAACTTACACCCATCATAATTTGATGGAGTAATGGTGCAGTACTCTCCACATGAAAACGAATCAGGTTGGAACTTGTTGGTGTCGTCAACTGTAGTATGGAAGAAATCATTCAGCTGTTGCCTCATTATTGAAATAAAGGTATACCATTCATAGGTGCTGAAAGATATTTTACTACACTTTAGCTGTTGAGATAGAATAACAGCAGGCGTAAATGATCTTGCCGGACTAATTCCACATTTTACTTCATAACCGGAAATTAAATATTGTGTTGAAAGCAGGTACACATTTTCAGACTTTGCAGCAAACTCATAGTTTTCCAAAATTCTATCCAGCTCTGCAGTATAGTTATTATCACTACCACTACTACTACTATCGTAACCACTACTGACACCATGATTACTCATGTTGCTAACTGAGTTTGAGATCTGAAACAACTCCAATTTATAGCGTATGTGGCCTTTTACGTCATAAAACATCAACTCCATTAATCCAACTGTTATGTTTTTTGTCTAGTCCGAGCCATTTCACATACATTTTGTTACCCTTTCTTCTGAGAACTTTTTCCACCAAGTAAATGTCTGGATTCGATGTTTTCTGTAGTTCTTCGTCATAGAAGCAGCCGCTGATTGGTGTACCTTGCATATCTTCAAGTAAATACGTAGCAGGATTGGTAATTTTAACTTTGGCGATTTTGAATAGTTCTGTAGTCCAATTGGGTGTATATCCTTTTTCAAAGACATGTTTTGCCTTGGATATGCGCACAATGTCGCCAACTTTAAATTTTCGCGGGCCTGCTATCTTCAAATGACTATAGGTGTTATTCAAAATAGATTTTTCGTTGGATTTGTTAACTTGAGAAGGTCTATATTTTGTTGCGGAATGTTTTGTATCATTATAGTTTTGAGTAATTTCAGGCAGAATATCAATCCATTTGTAGGTGCCATTTAAACTGAAATACTTGTAGAGTTTCGATTTCAAAGTTCTTATAACACGCTCTGCCATAGAAGCTTTCATTGTACTGAATACGCTGTAATGATTGATGTTGTGTTTTCTCATTAAATTTTGAAATTTGCTGTTGTAAAATTCCTTTCCCTGATCAGATTGCAGATTTTTCGGTGTTCGTCCTGTATGAGCGAGAATGTCCGAGAATGCCCGAGTAATCTCCTCTCCGGTCTTCGTCTTTAGTGGGCGTGTCCACACAAACTTAGAAAAACAATCAATGACGACCAGTATCATTTTATGATTCCTATTTTGTGATGCAAAATTCCTCATCTCCGCAAGATCCATTTGCCAAAGATCGTCAAGGCCCTTAATAATAGTGCGTCTGCGAGGGAATTTTTTCCGAATAGGTTTGTGAAGCTCGTTTACGAGTTGAATCTTTTCCTTGGTGTGCATATTATGATGTATTACTGGCTAGCTTCAGCTCCAGACTGTGAATGCGGTTATGGATATTTATATCCAATGTCTTAATATTGTTCACTATGTCTGAGATGTTACTTTTCAAATCAGACACGGCTCTGATATTTTCTGCAGATTCTTTTTTCAGTTCACGTATACTTGCATTCGCACTAAATTCTTTTCTAATGAAGACTTTTGCAGTGGCAATAGAATCGTCAACGTATTTCTTCGTAGCCATATCCCTAGCTGCTACAGGGGGATTTCGCGAAATAAATGTATCAATTTCGGTAGTTTTATTTTGTAAGGCAGTAATATTCGCCTGTAATATGGGAATTTCAATCTTATGAAGCTCGTTTCTGATTTCGTTCAATCCTACTTCTAAATCCTTTATATCGTGTGTTTGTGGTGAGTTGATAGTACGCAAGTCGTCAACATATTTTTTTGTTGCAGCGTCACTATTTGCTGTCGGTTCTTTAACATTACAAATTTTCACATTTCCAATATCAATATTACCGTCCGGTGTATGAGGGAACGTAATTTTCGCTGGTATACGCGCATATGGCGTTTGATGTCTATGTCCGAATTTATCGACTGGCATAATTGAAATGAACAAGTTTCAACTTGTATTATTCTATTATATCAGCTTCCTTGAGTTCATTGATAATTGCTACTATTTCGTTGTCGTGTGACGTATTACCTGCCTCTTTCGAAGCAATTAGTAGCTTTAGACGTTCAACCAACTCGTTGGGATCATCCCAATAAATGTATTCCATAGGGTCTTCGTTGTATACTAAACGGGAATCGAGAACGTTTCCGCCACTTTTCGGAGAAGGTATTTTTGATAGACGTTCCATTAGTAGCTGTTGTGTTCGAGTGGAGGGTCGACGGTTCGATGATTCTGATTTTGTTCTAAACAAAGGTTTGATAATATTGTGATATTTGTCGGTGCGTGAACCCTTAAGACGGTTGAGAGTATCTAGGTGAACCTTAGTATACTCTAAAAGGGTTTTATATGCCTCCAAATCCTGCTGGGTGTAACCTTCTGAATCGTGGTAGAATAAAAGTTGGTATAAGCCAGGTGTACCAATCACGGATCCAGCTTCTTTATTTCGTTCTTGTAGTATGTTGATATTGCCGTTTCTTCCATCAAATCCAATTCTACGCGTACCCAAACTCCAACCGAGTTCGTCATTGTAGATAGGACCGTAGTTTTTATCGATTTTTCCATTATCTTGGAAATAGTCTTCGATATACGATTGACTAATTTCAGGATATTGATCTAAATACTCTTGGATGGATTCATGTGTCACCTCAGGACGCATTATTTCTGGAGATTCGGGCATTGGAATATTCCCCGCTTCATCGGTTTCGGCCACCGGTTCCGTTTCGAGGAAAGGTGTAAACACATCATCATCATCGGGTTCTTCTTTCTTTATTTCCTCCTTCGGTTGTAAATTTGTAATCGATTTTTGTAATGTCTTTGAGGATTGCACAATTTCTTCGAGTGGTTTAGATATCGGCTTGAATAGTTTATTAATAGACTCATCTTGCTCTGATTTGCCCAATTTCAATGTCAAGTATTTTTTTCGAATTGATCTAGCAAGTTCAGACACTTTTTTCTTGCGCAATGCAATAGCAAACTTATCGTCAGACATATTGGTGAGGACTGAAGAAGCAGCTTACAATTTTATATATTTATCGAATCCTTTACGATACCTTCCATCATTGAGTGTGAAATCTTTCATAATTACCAATGTACCATAGCGATCACACCAACACTTAGAACACATATTTTTAAATACGTCAAATGTCATGTCTGGAGATACGTGTTCGTCAAATATATGTTTCAAGTTCACCTCATCTTGCTTGAATAATATAATCACTTTACAGTTGTCGCGTATAAGCTGTTTCGGTATTTTTGAGTATGTTTGACAAAGATATGCAGCATCAATATCTTTATGTCTACACATGGAGTAGTATTCACGAATTTTCTGTTGACCATCACATGCAACGTCATCGAATAAAAAGACAGAATTTGGTCGAGCTTTCTCTGGACTAATTATTTCCTCGTTGTCTTTAAATGGGAAATAGCGAACGCCCTTGACTTGTGCTATAACTTCCTGCAGTAATTGGTACTTCGGTTGGAATAACGATTTTGAATAGACATAAACATTTTTGAATTTCGCGCCATTTGGATTGAATAGGAGCGCTAGCACGGCATTCGTCTTTCCACACCCGCTGGGACCGCATATAATGGCACGGAAAGAATTCGGTAACAATTTACCATGTTTGCCGATCGATGGTGTTGAGGTGAAATCCAGATTTTCAATGGGTATAGTCTGCTCTTGTTGAATTATCTTCATTATGTGTACTGTTTTTCGTAGTACTACTCTTTAAATATAGATGCCACCACTAACGCGTATCAGTCTTAATGTTGGTGTTTGAAGGAGAAGGTCTCTTAAATTCTCTCATCAATAAACTACCTATTGAACTTCACTTACCTAGCTATCAGTACTGTGGACGTAAGTACTACCCCCTCCACCCCTTTATGAATTGATTGTTTTTTTTTTTTAGCCGGTACAAAATTGGAAAAACGTCTTGATCGTGGAGATCCGGGCATCAACCCCTTGGACGCAGCTTGTAAACAACACGATATTTCTTACTGGAAGAATAAGTCTCTCGAGGAACGACACAAAGCCGATCAGATACTTGAAGATAAAGCTTGGGCACGCGTCAAATCAAAAGACGCTTCACTGGGAGAGAAAACTGCTGCATTACTTGTAACAGGCGGAATGAAGGTGAAAAGAAAGCTGGGAATGGGTTGTCGTCGCAAACGTCGTTCCTTACATCGTGATGTCATTCTAAAAGTGGAAAAGTCTCTGAAAAAAGGGGCATCTTTGAAAGACACTGCAACGTTTGCCTTACGAGCAGCCAAAGCACTTATTAAAGAATTTGGTGGGAAAAAAGAAGTCGAGGTTCCTCGAGTGATACCTATTGCAAAATCCGGAGGTTTCCTACCACTTATCCCTTTGTTTGCCGGCCTTTCGGCACTTGGAGCACTGTCAGGTGGTGCTGCTGGGATTGCTAAAACTGTCATTGACGCAAAGCATGCGCAAAAGAAATTGGAAGAAGATGTACGTCATAATAAGGCTATGGAACGTGTAGGATCTGGCCTGTATCTGAAAAAGTATCCAAAAGGCGGCTTTGGATTGTATTTGAAAAAGCAAAAAAACTAATAAAGCTACCCAATCACGCATTAACCGACTTTGACATAACGCATTACGCAAAATCGCTCAAAATACCACATTTTCGAGGAGTTTTTATGCGAGACACTCTCCCTAAAGGCGGCCCCCGAAAACGAGAATGCGCAGTGGTTAATTTGGACACCTCTAAGAATAGCGGAAGTCATTGGGTGGCTTACAGAAAGATAAACAACAATGTAGAGTATTTCGATTCATTTGGTAACTTGAAGCCTCCGAAGGAAGTTGTTAAATATCTCGGAAAAAGTGCGCGAATTTTCTACAACAATACCCAATATCAAAACTACGATCAAATCAATTGCGGACATTTGTGTTTGAAATTTCTGCAGCAATGATGGAATTATTACTACAACATATCTACCATGGAAAAACATTGAGTAGTTTCACTGCCGAAGAACTAAAGCACTTTCCCATTGAACATCTAATAGAGTGTGTAAGACCTTGGGAATTGCTGGAAATATGGCATAAACTTCCCAATGAATATCGAGCAAATTTTCAACTACAAATACGACTGCCTTGTTTCATCCATTACAACCGACCTGATTGGACGACGCATTGTGACAGCCCTCCAAGTTCGCAAGCTACTTGTTTCCTTTGTAAACAAACCTTAAAAAAATAAAAAATGATATTTAAATTCAAACATGTCTTGTATTTCATTAGTCATCATGTCGCAGTTGCTGAGAGTTAACAGCACCAATCACGTGTTCACCTTCCAACCTCCTACGCCTATTGTGCTCGAACCGAAGAATGAATATGAAATAGCTCTACGATCTTTTCATTCTTATCACAGTATACCGAACATTGAAAATTGTAAGTTTTACTACTACGATACCAAGGGCAAGCATCAAAGTTTTGATTTTCCCACAGGATGTTACGAAATTGCCGATCTTGAAGCGTTTATCCGAGATAAATTGGGTGCGGGCAATTCAACTAGACCAGAGGAAATATTTTCACTAAAACCCAATCACAATACGTTGAAATGTGAAATTACTAGTAAATATAAAATTTCATTTAAAGAAGATAATAGTCTCGGGAGAATTTTGGGTTTTTCGCCGAAAATACTCGACGCTAACAAATTACACTCTTCAGATCTCCCCGTCAAAATTATTAAAGTATCTAGCATACGCTTCGATTGTAACATTACCACTGGAGCCTTCGATGCAAACAGACCTGCTCATACCATTTACGAATTCGTCATACAAGTAGATCCAGGATATTCCATTGACGAAATTCCTAATAATTTACTCTACTTACCCGTTATACCACAAAGTGAAATAACCAACATCACTGTCATAGCCTTAGACCAGGACGGTCAGCCTGTAAACTTTCGTGGAGAACTAAGTACGTTGGTGTTGGAGCTTAGAGCGCGATGGGGCTAATAATCAATCATAAAAGACAATCTGCAGCACTTTCAACTTCATTAGCTAAGCAGTCGCCAAAGCTGAAACAGCTCTCGTTCGCAAACAAATTGGTCCTGCAATCGCTGGGTTTTAAATTGAAAAATGACAACCACCATGTATGAAAAACGTCGACAAAACGACATGCCACCAATGTTTGATATCTATCGTAAGCCGATGTTTGATGAGTCAATTCGAAAGGCCGAATATAGAACCTATGCTCCCTTCATAAAATCATTCAATTGCAGTGACATTGTGGAGTTTAGCATTAATCAGGTTGATTCGTTCTTTGCGATGAGCGAAACATTGTTGTGCATTAAGGGTTCTCTCGAAGTACACGGAGCTGGTGACGTAAAATTAGCAAATAATGTTGGAGCCTTTCTATTCGATTCATGTACGTACAGTGAAAGTGCCAGGGAAATGGAAACAGTTCGAGATCCTGGAATAGTAAGCGCCGTACGTGCCATGACATGTTATAACCAAGAAGATTCCAATCATATGGCTATAGCCGGCTGGAATTACCCGAAAGATCCTATTTTGAATGTAAGCGACAAGTCCTTCAACCTTCAAATACCTCTCAAACATATTTTCAACATTTTCAACGATTATCCCATGATTACATGTGGACGTCAAACAATACGACTAGTTCGAGCACGAAACGATAATGATTGCTTATATATTACTGAAAAGAATGTCTCTGGAACGCCTACAACAGCTAAAATTAACATTACAAGCGTTGAGCTGAAAGTTAAACATATCTTTCCTAATGACGACATAAAATTAAATCTTATGAAATCCATTCAAAAAGATCAACCTATAGTTATTCCATTCAGGAAGTGGGAGTTACACGAATTACCTTCAATTACTAAAGGAGCAAGACATGAAGTTTGGGCTGTCAAGACATCCACTTCAGTTGAAAGACCTCGTTTTGTTATTGTTTTCTTTCAAACCGACAAACGTAACTCGAGTACAGCTGACCCGACTCTATTTGACAATGCCGACGTACAAAGTATAAGACTATCACTCAATGGTGACTATTGGCCCAATGAAAGAATGCAATTGGATTTCGCTAAAACTGACTACAATGAGGCGTATTTTAACTACACTGAATTCTATCCCAACTACGCAAACTCCACACAGAAGCGTCCCCTGCTGGATTATTCTTCTTTCAAGAAACGAGCATTGTTTGTTATCGATTGTTCAAAACAGGAGGAAGGTATGAAGGCGTCCACAGTCGATGTGAAACTTGACATTGAAGCAAACATAGGCTTTCCCGAAAATACCAAAGTCTATTGCATCATAATTCACGATTGCGTAATGGAATACTTCCCCTTCTCCGAAATTGTTAAAAGCTTGAACTAGTTGCCGATCAGAGTTAGTGTTCGAGCAGACGTCAACATGAGAGTAGCATTCGTAGACATTCAAGGTTTTGTTGTAGACGGTCATTTCGTTGTCAAAGAACTCAGCATAGAAATTGGCTTTAAAGGTTCGCATTACATATTTTTACCACCGCAACCGTTTTCCACATTGAGCGACGCAGACAAGACGACTACATCATACTTGGAAAGGAATGTGCATGGTATTCGATACTCTTCAGGAGATGTAGAATATTCTAAAGTAAATGAAATATTGAAAAGCAAGTTATTGTATGCCGCAGACTACATTTACGTTCGAGGACAACAAAAAGCCGGATTTCTGGATAAGAAATGTCACATTTTCGGTATTTTTCCACGCATTATTGATGTTTGCAAATTTGATGGAACGCCGTGTGCAACAGGAAACTTTGTCCACGATCCAAACCCCTGCCACGCCACTGGAGTATATTCATGTACCGAAAGAAATGTACAACGCCTCTGCCACTGGTTTTCAAATACTGTATTACCTTTATAAATAAAGTTTTTTCTAAAAAACATGGGTTTTATTGAAACACTCTGTATATTCATCAACTTTTATATTACATGAAGATTGGAATTTTCGTTTTACAATTTTCAAAATAATTTTTAAAATTAAAACAAATACAGCCACTAATATTACACATGATATGGCGAAAACGTTATTAATTTCATTTTTTATTTCCTTTTCTGTTCTGTTGAACATGGTGTAGGTTGAATACGTCTTAACGGATAAGTAGTTTGCGGCAGTCTACGGGCTAACTGATGGACCTCTTGAGGTACCCAGTTTATACGAAGACTTCTCCACGTCTGTCCATCCTTATCAGATAAACTATGATTTTCCAGTTGATTTATAACCTCACTTTTATCTCCGTAAAAAGCAATGTCTTTATTTAATTTGCCAATATTCTTAATGAACTCCTCAAAACGATGACGATACTCTTCTGAAGACATATTACAAAAGAACACTCCGGTGGTATGATGCAGACCGCGCCGCCTCGACTACGTCACTGAGCTTCTGGTTGATTCTTTATTTGTTACGTTTCGATACTCATTTCCTGTACGAGCGCATGCGTATCACACTTTTAGCGTAAATTACAATTATCAATGATTTAAATAAATAGTTATATATTATTGGTATATTTGTTTTCTTTGGGAAAAAATAGCTGAAATAGTCAAAGATTGAACCTACTTCCCCTTCAATAGCTAGGCTAGGAAACATAAATGCTCAAACCAACTCGGCTATTTCAGCTATCACGTGAAGACACCAAATTTTAGATATGAGAGAGAGTCTCGATGTGTGACCTTGAACTGTTGAATAGATGAGGCTTTTATTTGATGTAGATTATAAACTAATAAAAAACAGATATATACAAATTTTTGTTTAATTACTTTGATTCACACATAAAATTATTAATTTATTGTCACGTTAAATGTCACGTTGTTACGTCAAATGTCACCTGTCACAGAACAGTTCTATGGTCACTAATTACGTGTCATATGTCACCCGTCATATGTCAGACTCCCCATTGGTCAGGGGGCGAGGCCATCCTGTATAAGGCCTTTCGGGCATGTTACTCATGAGGCTCTCATGTTACTTTATATCCGCCCTGTATATAGAAGTCGTTAAGGCCTTTCGAGCATCCCCCTGTATATACCTGATAGACGTTAAGGCATTTTGAGCATGTTACTTTTCATCCACCCTGTATATAATAAGGCATTTCGAGCATGTTACTCACCCTGTATATAATAGTTAAGGCCCTTATGTTACTTTTCATCCGCCCTGTATATAGAAGTCGTTAAGGCCTTTCGAGCATCCCCCTGTATTTTCGGGCATGTTACTCACCCTGTATATAATAAGGCCCTCATGTTACTTTCCATCCACCCTGTAGCCCTCATGTTACTTTTTAACAACCCTGTACGAGCGCATGCATATTACACTTTTAGCGTAAATTTCCGACCTTTTCAGATCTTAGATTTCCTTATGGAGATTCCCATGTTAAAATCGCGAAAATGCGGCCGAATCAGTGTTGTACAATTACTCTACTTAACTACTACTGGAATGTCGCCGAACCGGAATGCTTCCAAAACCAGATGCTTACGATTGGGATATCAAGCAAACTCAAAGGAAGGGCAGAAAAAGTTGTATCCATTTATGGTTGCTCCGAATTGATTTCAATCAAAAACACACTAATCCAAAACTTCGCAGACCAACGGAACGAGAACTCCTTAACTAAGGATCTAGTATATCTACGCCAACAACCAAACGAAAATCCGCAACAATTTCACGAAAAAGTAATGGGGCTTCTGAACACGATTTCTAACTACATCGAATTACATAATAATGAAGCAAATATTAAACAAAGCAAAAAGCAATTCTTGCACCAACAACCATTAGCACCCAAATCCAGTATGTTATCTCAATGGCAACAGCAGCCCGCACGTTTCAGACCACAATGGTAACAACAATCACATCTAATGCCCTTTGGACCACAATGGCAGCCAAACACTTTTAAGCCACAACAGCAGCAACAACAACAACAATATGTAAACATACCAAGGCCACTCCTACAACCACCAAGATTCCAGCCCAACCAGCAACAATACAGGGCGTCCCAGCCACAAACGAATATATGGACAAACAGGCAATCACCAACAAACTCTCCTAAGCCAACCCCAATGAGTACCACGTCAAGAACAACTTCTCAATACCTATACAACAAAATACCCCAAGATTTGTTTCCGAAGAATTATTCAATATCGAACAGTACGATGAAGTCTATGGATGTGACATAAACGAGTCATATGAAAGCGGGAACTTTGAAAATCAAGACAATCAAGTCAACTACGCATGCGATCAACCAGAAGACACCCCAGACGTTCAATATGAAGGCGAAGGAAATTTTCTCGAAGATCCCTTTCAAAACACAGAAACATAGTCATTTGTCAACAAAAAAGAGCTTCCTTATATTACCATTTCTGACCCGCCACTCAAACTCTTAACTTTTACAAAAATCGAATAAAATATAAGCCATTTTGTCGTCATCTCAATTTTCCAAAACCACTCCCAAGACTATTGTGCAGAAATCCCTATCTTCGATTTAAACATGGATCTCAAATTCTACCTTTTCAAATTCCACAAAACCTTCGATGGCCTTATAGGCCTAGATAACCTCAAAATACTTGAGGCAAATCTAAATTTCCCAGATTCAACGTTGACTACTAAAAATGCAGTACTTCCCATCCAATATTATGAAACCAATAAAACCCAATTCTACACCATTCAACTTGAATCACAAACAATAACGCAAGTTCTACTACCAGTGAAAGAATCGGAAGGCACTATCTTATTACCAAGGCTACAAATCGATGGTGCAATCTTAAGAGAAACACTCAGCACCGCTAGCAATAAACTTGCATGGACAGAGGTCATCAATAATACAGACGAAACCATTCAAGTAGCATTAACGGAACCAATAGAAAGTCACCCTATATATCTTGAAGAATATCATATCTACTCATCCGATATTCTGCCTTAAGAGCAAACAATAACTTCGAATATCGACTGACTTCTGAGAAAGATCATCTGAACCCAGAAGAAGAAAAACACATGAGACAGCTCTGCAAAAAATGTTCCGATGTCTTCTATTACCCATATGCTTCGCTAAACTTTACTAACCAAGTCAAACACCATATAAAAACAACAGATGAAATTCCAGTCTACACAAAATCATATAGATATCCACATATTCACAAAGAAGAAGTTCAGAAGCAAGTGTCATCAATATTGGACCAAGGAATAATCAGGCCGAGCCAATCACCTTTGTCATCACCAATTTGGGTTGTTCCGAAGAAACTAGACGAATCTGGAAAAAGAAAATATAACATAAATATAACAGATATCCTAGATAAACTTGGAATATGTCAATATTTTTCAACCCTTGACTTAGCAAGCAGATTCCATCAAATAGAGATGGCAGAAGAAGACATCCAGAAGACAGCTTTGAACGATATAATCATTTTTTCTACATCTTTTCACGAACATAATATGGTCAATCTTACTAAAATATTCCAAAGATTGAGAGACAAACTTTAAGATTCAAATGGACAAATGTGAATTTCTAAAGAAAGAAGTTGGCTTCCTAGGCCACGTCGACACAGCAGAAGGAATAAAACCCAATCCAAGCAAAATTAAAGCAATCATTGATTACACAATCCCGAAAACACCAAAGGACATCAGAGGATTCCTTGGATTATTAGGATACTACCGGAAATTCATCAAGGACTTTGCCAAAATAACCAAACCTCTCACCTCTGGCCCGAAAAAAACGCAAAAATACAACACACACCTGAATTTCTTAGCTGTGTCAAAACTTGTAAGAGCCTCCTGACAAACGAGCCTCTGCTTCAATACCTAGACTTCACAAAGCCATTCAACCACAACAGATGCTAGCAACATCGCTATAGGAGCCATACTATCTAAAGGGCCAGTAGGCAGCGACAAGCCAATAGCATATGCTTCAAGAACTCTCAACGAAACAGAATCAAAATACTCAACGATAGAAAAAGAGATGCTAGCAGCCGTATGGGCAACCAAATATTTCCGTCCTTATCTATTTGGAAGGAAATTCAAAATTCTATCAGATTACCGTCCACTTCAATGGCTATTTTCTCTAAAAGATTCAAATTCCAAACTCGTAAGATGGCGATTGAAGTTAGAAGAATTTGACTACAAAGTCGTTTATAATAAAGGTAAAACAAACACCAACGCTGACGCACTCTCACGAGTAGAAATACACACCAAAGAAACTCACAATCTAAACGAACATCTAGACAATATAACCAACGCTCTTGTCACCACAAACTTTGACGAAATTTCAATATGCAATCACCCTGGTTCAATGGAAGATTTAGCAGAAATCGTTACAAACAAACCATTATCACATCTAAGCACAAGAGAAAAAGAAATAATAGACGAAATTCTCTTAACGAGGCTACTTCTTCAAACAATCCAAAACAAAAACCAAGCCAATTGAATCCAGATGAACTCAATGTATTGAAAGAATTTCTAAAAGAAAACCAAAGAGGTGATCAAAATGGCGAAGCCCAAATCAAAACTTAAACGATAGAGAAGATGCCGAAACTAGTCACACCGCACAAGAAAACCCTATATTGGGAATCCCTATAAGCGAGCACCCTTTAAACTATTATAACAACCAAATTATCTTTAGTCTTGTTGACCACAGTCCAGCAAAACCAATAACGGAAAAAATATTTATCAACAAGAAAAGACTCCATGTGCAACTCGACAAAGGAAATCTCGAAGACAACATTTTCAAGATATTTGAAGAATACTTGGATCCAAAAAAGAAGTACGCACTACTCTGTAAAGGCGATACTACATATACAATCTTGTGCATCTAGTGAAAGATATTAATAACACTATTACCCAAAAGACAATTATAAAAGATTATCATGAGGGAAGGACAAATCATAGAGGAATAAAGGAAACTGAGCTGGGAATCCGGAAACATTACTACTGGCCTACGCTGAAAAAGAACATAGAAGAAATAATAAATTTCTGTGATACCTGCTTAGTCAGTAAATATGACAGACATCCCAACAAACCGAAATTCATGATGACACCAACACCAACGAGACCACTAGAAATTATTCACTCAGATACATTCCAAGGAAATGGTCAAAAGTTTCTCACCATAATTGATTCCTTCTCAAAATATGGCCAAGCATACCCAATAGAAGGCTCCAAGCTAATGCACTAAACATTTCTACTCTTCATCACACATCACGGACTCCCACAATTAATCGTAGCAGACAATGGAACTGAATTCAAGAATTGGCTAATGCAAGAATTCATAGATACACACAAAATCAGTATCCACTACACCACTCCAGACAATCCTCAGTCGAATGGAATGATCGACTGTTTTCACTCCACAATATTAAAACATTTGAGAATATACAGAGAAAAGAAGAAATCTCTCAACATCAGAGAACAAATGCTATATGCTATACTCGGTTACAACAGTTCTATCCACTCCGTTACTCAACACCGACCTATAGAAATTTTAAATGGCCATCTAAACTCTCAAGATCCGTTTGACATCGACATTCATAGGAATCTAATAAATAACTACACCCATGATCACAAAAAGAAGATAACCGGAATTTATAAAGAAATCAACAAAAAGATTCAAGATAAAAAAGAAAAGGTTATCGAGAAAAGAAACGAAAAACGCCCCTTTAACATATAAACCATCTCCCAGATTATATACAAAGAAAATGGTCAACAGAAATAAACTCCTTTCAAGATTCTCTTTAAAAACCATCAAACAAGACAATATCGTAACAATTGATACACCAAACACGACTGTACACAAGAAAAATATAAGACATCAACCTAGTAAAATAACTAATCACAACCGTATATTACAGATGTACCTTCAGCATGGCTCAAGAGGTCCGAATCCAGAACCTCCAAGAAAACCCAGGGATTCTACCCCTCCAGCTAGGAGTAGCTAGAAGTAGATAGAGCAATACAGTTTCTGGCTCACTACTTCGAAAAATGTCCGCTGTTGGCGCGGCAAATTTGAATGCAGGCCGCCATCTTTATTATTTGTGGGCCGCCATTTTTAGTCCGCTAGTTGTATATTCAAAATATCCAAAAAAAACTCCAGTGGGATTCGATTCCATAACCTCCGCGTCTATAGCAAGGCATTCAACACATGCTGCCATGAGCTCTCATGTGTATTAGATGCGAAGAAAGGTATTACATGCTGCGCGGACCGTACGCTTGCTGTGTGACGTAGTCGAGACAGATTCGTTGCGATGACAGCGGGAGCGCTGATATACCAGGTCGGTTGAAAGTAACTCTTCACCTAAGTCCGTACCCAACAGGACTTTATTAGGAATGTATTTATATTTTCTCTCTCTCTCATAAATGTAGAATATTGTCGCTTAGCAGCAGAAGAAAAAAAAAACAATATTCATGGTATCTCCATCGTCGTTGCGTCAAACGTCACATCGTTACGTCAAACGTCACACCGTTACGTCAAACGTCACATCATTACGTCAAACGTCACGTCGTTACGTCAAATGTCACATCGTTATGTCAAACGTCACATCGTTATGTCAAACGTCACGTCGTTAAGTCAAACGATCATCAAACGGTTCTACGTATGAGAATGTTCTCTTTCGTAATATGTCTTCAGAAGAGTACAGACGTCGAATTGAAGAGTTTAATAATAGGATTGTTGAATTAAAGAAAGATATTGCTTTTTACGAAGATACAAGTGAGGTTAAAAATCAACTGGAAAATCTAAGTTTATCTGATAAGGTGGGTCAGACGTGAAGCAGTCTTCGTATAAACTGGGTGCCTGAAGAGGTTCATCAGTTAGCCCGTAGACTACCGCAAACCACTTATCCGTTGAGACGTATTCATTCTACACCATGTTCAACAGAACAGAAAAGGAACTAAAAAATGAAATTAATAATGTTTTCGCAATGTCATGTGTAATATTAGTGGCTGTATTTGTTTTAATTTTAAAAATTATTTTGAAAATTGTAAAACGAAAATTCCAATCTTCATTTAATATAAAAGTTGATGAATATACAGAGTGTTTCAATAAAACCCATGTTTTTTAGAAAAAACTTTATTTATAAAGGTAATACAGTATTTGAAAACCAGTGACGGAGGCGTTGTACATTTCTTTTGGTACACGAATATACTCCAGAGGCGTGGCAGGGGTTGGGATCTTGAGCAAAGTTTCCAGTTTCACAAGGTTTGCCATCGAATTTTCAAACATCAATAATGCGTGGAGAAATACCGAAAATGTGACATTTCTTTCGCAGAAATTCGGCTTTTTGTTGTCCTCGAACGTAAATGTAGTCTGCGGTATGAAACAACTTGCTTCCCAATATTTCATTCACTTTAGAATATTCTACAATTCTACATATCCTGAAGAGTATCGAATGCCATGCACATTCCTTTCCAAGTATGATGTAGTCTTTTTGTCCTCGTTGCTCAATGTGAAAAACGGTTGCGGTGGTAAAAATATGTAATGCGAACCTTTAAAGCCAATTTCTATGCTGAGCTCTTTGACAACGAAAAGGCCGTCTACGACAAAACCTTGAATGTCTACGAATGCTACTCTCATGTTGACGTCTGCTCGAACACTAAATCACAACATCTAGTTCAAGCTTTTAACAATTTCGGAGAGGGGTGTTAACTCGCCACTCTGTTCCACTTAATGGTCACAGAATAGAAGAGCTAGCCTAATATTAGGGTAATAAAATATTTTATCCCGGATTACTCGGTGCGGAGAGGGGTTGAGTAAAATTGAACGTACCTCTAACAAGGGGATACTTGATGGTCTCTGCTGTGATTCGGGTAAAGGAGCAAATGAACTACTCGATAGGTTGAATGTTCTATTTTCTATCTAAATCAAATGGCAACTGACTGACACTGACAGCGCTTGGCGTGATTAAGTGAATATCAATGATATTAAAAATGGAAAACTTAAAACTATTACTGGAAAGGGTCCGCAAATGTATACTTCTGGGATTACATATATTTCCGTGTAAGTACTGTGTTATACTTTTAATATATAGTTTGGAAGGTGATGTTTACCTTTATATAATTATATCTAACTTATAACTAATTAATCTGAAAATGAACATCTGTTTTAGATACTAAACTATTGCTATTGTTAGCCAGTATAGGATGGACTCTACAAGATATACTATTACTACACTAAATATACTTGACTTAGTTAATGGACAACTCTATATAATAAAGCCTGGATGTAGTTCAGGTGAACTGGATGGTAAGGTTCACTTCGTACGAGTTGATAAGTTTTATTGTCACTAATTAGCCAGTACAGAAAAGTCTAGATTATTGACGTCAAACAATCTATAAATTGGAAAGATCTTACTTGGGTTAGGTGTGCTCACTAATGGTTTGCAGTCCAGGGGGTGTTCCCTACAGATGTTACTCTGCTCTGTACTGATAGCAGTCAGCTGGAAGGTAGTAGCTGCTGGGGGTACCACACTGTAGCGTACAGGAGAGGATAGCGATGAGTAGGCTATACGACTAACACCCAAGTACTTATTCTTGGAGTAAAAAGCGACTGGTATCTCAAGTGAAGAATCAGATGAACCACACAATAAGAAGAAAGCCAAACAAAGGAATAAAAGGTCTGAAAAGAAATTATAGAAGACTAGTACTGATGATTGGGTCCCAATCGATATCGGATAGATTACTTACCCCAGGTGGTGAGTGACCTTGTAGTGGTGTATTTTGTGAAATCAGGAACTAAATCCATGCACACATGCTCCTTTACAACAATTTGTATAAGAGAATCCCTGATTACTTATTTTTTTCCAATCACAGAGCCGTATTGTACGTAGGTTGAACAGCCTTCTAGATTAGGAAAAAGCAGAATACAAAATGGTGTTTTCAAACCAGTGACCTATGTCATTGGCCTTGAAAAATGATAAGAGGTCTTTCACCTATTAAGCTGGGTTCAAGGTCAAATGGCTAACTGATGACCCAAATACTCAAGACACCTGTGTAGTTTGAAAAAGACTCTCACTAAAGTTAACCTATGAACTAATTATAGATGTCAAATAACAAAGATAAATATTTACATTTCATTATTACTAATTATTATTGTGACGATAAATATTATCAAGGTACCAAATAAATCTTTTATGCATTCAAGTTACAGTTCATACTTATTTATTTTTATTTTTGTAGGGCGAACCGTAACAACTCTCTCCTTTCCAGGAAAAGGTTTTTTTTTCCCAAAAAAAAAAACCGCAACATAGCATCATCTACTACGCTTACCTTCCCAAAAAAAATAATGTGGCTAACTTACAATAGATAACCGGAAAACGACAGAAACAGCTCTACTCCAACGGTGCAGACAAGCAGGGTGTTACTTCGAGGACTAACAAGCTATTACTTATTCTGCTTCGCTATCGGATCCGTCTGTATCTGGTGGGTGACTCTTTAAGTCTTTGGCGTGCCACACTCCCTTATTACGACCATTGGTGTCATCTGTCAGTTCATACGACCATGCGGAGAGGATCTTCGTTATCCTGTACGGTCCTTCAAATTTATTTGCCAATTTTGCTGTCACTCCTTTGGTTTTGTCGGAGACCGCATATACCTTTTTCCATACTTGCTGGCCCAGTTGGAATCTTTCACTTCTTCGACGGAGATTGTAGCGATCACGACTGGTCATAAAGGACTTCTTTATCCTTCTAGTCACATCTTGGAAAACTTCTTGGACTGCTTTTGCTCGAGCCACTGGGTCATAGGTTTCCTCAAAATCAGATACTGGAATCAAGGCGCGTCCGCGGAGATCAATCTCCCGGGAAAACATGACGAAGTTGGGAGATAATTTTGTTACTTCATGTCGACTTGATCGCATCGCACAAGCAACCTTTTGTAAATATTTGTCCCAATCGCGATGGTTATCGGAGACATAAGAACTTAAAATTGTTTTCATAACCCTATGGTATCTTTCCACAGCGTTGCCCTGAGGAGAAAAATTGGATAAATATCGCTTTTCCACATCATACTTGTCCAAGACGGAAGTAACTTGATGACTGCGAAACTGCTTACCATTATCCATAATGATCTTTTCCGGAACCCCAAACATCAGGAATATGTGGTCCTCTATTATCTCAGCGACTTTTGGGGCCGTCGCATTTCGCATCGGGAAAAACAACACAAATTTACTGAATATGTCATTAGCAGTTAGAATAAAGGAATAACCAGCTGAAGAACGTGGTAGGGGTCCAACTAAATCTATACTTAAAATTTGCCAGGGGCGAGAGGTTGTTGGTGCACAACTTAACATCAAGCCTCTAGGTGCTTTCTGTTCTGGTTTCGTCTTTAAACAAATTACACATCGTCTAACGTAGTGGGATACATCCGCCTTCATCTTGGGCCAATAATACTTAAGGTTTAATCTGTTTAAGGTTTTATATATTCCCAAGTGTCCACACGTCGGGGGATCATGATGGTCTTTGATCAGAGCTGAACGACATTCTTTAGGAACCACTAGCAGCCATTCTTTATTTGACTGGGCTAGATTGGGATAAGCTACCTTCGCTAGTTTGTATATCCGGTCTTCTACAATCCTCCAATCGGGATATTTGTTAGGGTCTTTGAGGATCTTTTGGTATAATTGCCTATACCACTTATCTTTGACTCCTTGGATCAATGGAAGTATCTCAACGACATCAATACGGGGTACAGATCTGGATAACGTATCGGGTACAACATGATCCGCTCCTTTCCGATGCACAATTTCAAAATCGTATTGCTGTAGCCGAAGTGCCCACCTAGCAACACGTCCAGCTTGATCTTTGAAATCGAACAACCACTTGAGGCTGTAATGGTCAGTGATTACGGTGAATCGTGTTCCTTCTATGTAGGTTCGAAATTTTTCTATGGCATGGAGGACGGCCAAACATTCCTTTTCCGTAGTACTGAATTTCCTCTCGGTTCTGGTTAAGGATCTACTGAGGTAGGCCACTACTTTTTCTCCGTCTGGGTGAATTTGGGACAAGGCTGCTCCTATTCCAAAATCACTGGCATCGGCATGAATATAAAAGGGTAGTTCAAAATTAGGACAGGTCAAAATAGGAGCGGTGATAAGGTGTTCCTTTATTTTCGTGAATGCACTTTTACACGCGTCATCCCAGACAAAATTTGCGTTCTTCTTCAATAGCAAGGTGAGTGGAGCAATTAAAGTTGAGAGGTTTGGCACAAACCTTCGGTACCACGAGACCATACCTATCACCCTGCGAACGTCTGAAACTGTTCTTGGCTCTGGTATCTTGACAATAGCTTCTACCTTCTCGGGATGAACCATCAAGCCTGAGGAATTCACGATATATCCCAAGTAAGTCAATTCGGGTTTACAAAAGTGGCACTTTTCTCGGTTCAGAGTTAACCCTGCTTTTGTTATTTTATCCACGACGGTTCGTAAAATATTTATATGTTCCTCAAAGGTAGGTGTGCAGATGATTACGTCATCTAAATAAACAAAAACGAATTGTTCCAACTCCACCCCAATCACACGATCAATGAATCGTTGCCAGGTAGCTGGTGCGTTGTGTAATCCAAACGGCATTCGTTTGAACTGGTAGAGGCCTCTAGAGGGTACAACAAAAGCTGTCAAGGGTCGTGACGCTTCCGCGACTGGAATCTGCCAATATGCGGACTTGATATCTAAAGTTGTGAGATATCTAGCGTCTCTCAACTTATCCAAAGTAGCGCTGACAAAAGGAAGGTGATAAATATGCATCCTTCTCACTAACCTCATTCAATTTCTTGTAATTGACGCAGAACCTGTAAGAACCATCCGGTTTCTTCACTAACACAATAGGCGATGCCCACGGTGATGTAGAAAGTTCAACAATATCATTTGCCAACATTTGATCGAGCTCGATATTAACCTGGCGCTGTAGTGTAGGAGATATAGGGTAGTGTCTCTGTTTTATCGGTGTTGCTTTGGTCTTAATCGTATGCTCCACAAGGTGAGTGCAGCCTAACTGATTTCCCATGACACTGAAGGTCGACGTTAAGTGCTCCAAGGACTGAATAGCTGAACATTGGGAAGATGGTAGGTCACTTTCCTTTCTAAATGACCAACGTCCAGAGTATAAATCTGGGACAATTTGCATGGAAGACCAAAAATCAACGCCGAGTATTACGCTATGTGGCAGATTGGGCACTACTATCATTTCTAAAATTCTCACCCGATTCAGTAGTTGTACAGGTACAGTAATTGACCCTAAAACATCACATCGTCCACCATTTGCAACTACACAATCCTTTACCGGTGACTTATCCAACTGACAAATACCCTTTAACTGATTCCAACCTAACTCCCCAATTACTGTATTTGAACAACCGCTGTCTAACAGAGCTAAAAAAGTTTTACCGAAAATATTAACTTCTAGATAGGGCCGGGCATCGTCTTTGGCGTGTGCCAACACAAAATCTAACAAGACGGACATTGAATTTATTGAAACCTTGGCCGGAATTGAGGTCAGTGGCTCCGACCGGCCTGTCGTGAACCTGCACTCCTGTTTTTTGGACAAGATGGACAATCTGGTGCCATGACACCCTCACGGCCACATCTGAAACAAAATTTCCTTCTTTGTTCCGGACAAGCTCGGAACTTATGGTCCTCTTTACCGCAGTTCCAGCACAGGGGTCGAGGCAAGGCGGAAGCAATGGTATGCACTAAAGCATTCATTTCCGAAGTGTTATGTTCGGGCTGGTCGGAGGTAGCACGGGAACTGGTTTGGGTGTTACTAGGAGTACGGACAGCTGATACGGTCTGCTGACTTTGAGGAGGTCTTCGATATGCCAACCCTGGTTCTAGCAATGTTCTGTGTGAGGTAGGAGGTGGTGCAAATCTTTTTACCCTTTCCTCAGTTTCTTCTATTGTACGACATAATCTCAACAAATTTTGTACTGAAGTCGACTGGTGAAGTGAAAGTTGAGTTTGAATGTATGGGAGAAGGTTTCTTCGTGATGATGAGATTGACTCGGTGTTCTTCGGATGGTGGTTGTTCCAATCATCGAAATAACGTTTCCATCGCCGTTATAAACGTTAGAACCTTTTCTTGGGCACCTTGTGTCCTCTGTCGTATTTCGTTCCACAGATTATATTCATAATCGTAGGGTCTATAAGCATCTCTCAACTGACTTACTAAGTCATCCCATGAGTGAAATGTCCCGGTTCTATACCAATTCAAAGCCTGATCCGTAAATAACTCTGGAGCCGAACGAAGTAATTGGTCCTTGCTAACACCCCGTGAAATCCGTAGTTCTTCTACCCTGAGCAAAAACTCGTTAACGCTAGTGTACCCATTGTATTTTACATTCCATCGGTGAATATCTGGGTAAACTGGAGTTCTGTAAGGAGGAAACCAATGATTTGGCCGCTCTGCGCTCATAGGAGAAATGTGAAGGCGATCCATACCATACCTGGTATCTGCTAACTCCTCTCGCATTGTCGAATCATTATATGTGCCCAATTGTGAGTTATGTGGAGGAGCCCAACCTCGAGAAGTCTCCTGCGGATAATCTCTTTCGTCTCTCCAAGTTACTTCCATACTTTGCCGATTACTACGAGTACTTGTGGTTATTGGAGCTGGTAATGTAGGGATGGGACTGGATCTTCTTCTGGCGGTGTCAACGTCTTCGATGCCAATTAGATCACCTAAAATTGGTAAGCTTCTCGAAAACTGTGGTATCGGAGGGTTTGGAGCATCAATAAGCGACGTATTTTGAGGATCAAATTGATGTATTGCTTGGGCTCTGTGTGACACTGGAGCGGTTTCTTGTCTCCTCGTAGGTAACTCGCTTTGGTTTTGGACCTCACCCTGTCGTACTGAAACAAAATCATGTTCGGGACGAATTCCAAGATATGACGTGAGTCTCGGTCTCTGAGGTATCTTTGCTGCCTTTCCGGACTCATATGCCAGATTCAATTGACCATACAAGTTTTGACAGGATAAAACCAACTTTTCGCGTTCAGATTCTTCCCCTACCGTAGAACCGCTGATCCTATCCAATCGTCCTGCCAAGTGCTCTATTCTAGAAAATATTATTCTATAATCATTTTCGCCATTTTCCGGATCAAAAAACTCTATCTCTTGGACTAACTCATTCACCTTCTTATCACAGATGCTTAGCTCTTCATCAAATATCAGAGTTGTTTCTACATTAGGAAAACCTCCCTTTTCTTTTTCATGTTTTAATGCCTGTCTTAGAGCCGCACGTTTTTCGTCCACTGTCCCTGACATTTGTAGACCTCGAATTTTTAATTCATAACTTAACTCATCACTTTTAAGACGATTTACTTCCATGGCCAATACCAAAAATAAAAAATTTACAAAATATATACACGAACTAAAATAGATATTCAAAAGTTGAAGAACAACCTCTCCCCTTGCAAAAGAAAGGAAAAACCCTACCGAAAATGTAAAAAAAAATATATTATAGGTCTTTTTTTTTTAATTTTAGGCTAGTTATAGGTTAAGTTGTATATGAGTTATATATAGATATAAGTTTTGTATATACCTCAGAATTTCTTTTGTTTTCTTTCTTTATATTTTTAGAATTTTTCTTTTTATTTCGGGTTTTTAGAATTTACCTTTTTATTTTCTATTTTTAGAGTTTACTTTTTTGTTTCCTATTTTTAGAATTAGTTTGAGTTAACAACCTAATGTGTTTTATAAAGTGAAAAATGTAAACCATAAAAATTTTCTCAATAAAAAAAATATGTACCTAGCTACTTGAATTATCTTTTATTTAGTATGTAACTTTACAATAAATCAAATAACCTATTGTTATTTTAAAATTATGACAAATAAATAATAAAAATTCAATGCAACCAAAGATATTTTACTTTAAGCCTATTCCGCTTAAACATGGCCTTAACATCAATTCTAAATATACCTCACAAGTTTGAAATTTATTATCCACTCGACAAAGATATAAATTTTGACTTCCAATACCCGTACTAAATTATTTGTTCAAGTGCTGGCCTATTACAATTAATAAAATTCTATGGCTTCGTCCCTATAAGAAAAAGGCCACACAATATGCCGTTCCTCGAGTAAGGTGGACTGTTTCTTCTGACAGCCAGGAATACTTTCAAAACCAAATTATCAAAAATGCTATGAACTTGATTGAATGCATAGAAGGTATGAAATTTTGTACCTTGTTATTGTTGTTAAGAATAAAATATGCGACAATTATGTCGTGTTCTGACCAAGTTGAACCAACCATCAGTTTAAACAACTCTAAATACTAAAATAAAAGCTAAATGCACAATTACACACGTTTGGGCGCCACTTATTAGCTCGCCACTCTGTTCCACTTAATGGTCACAGAATAGAAGAGCTAGCCTAATATTAGGGTAATAAAATATTTTATCCCGGATTACTCGGTGCGGAGAGGGGTTGAGTAAAATTGAACGTACCTCTAACAAGGGGATACTTGATGGTCTCTGCTGTGATTCGGGTAAAGGAGCAAATGAACTACTCGATAGGTTGAATGTTCTATTTTCTATCTAAATCAAATGGCAACTGACTGACACTGACAGCGCTTGGCGTGATTAAGTGAATATCAATGATATTAAAAATGGAAAACTTAAAACTATTACTGGAAAGGGTCCGCAAAAGTATACTTCTGGGATTACATATATTTCCGTGTAAGTACTGTGTTATACTTTTAATATATAGTTTGGAAGGTGATGTTTACCTTTATATAATTATATCTAACTTATAACCAATTAATCTGAAAATGAACATCTGTTTTAGATACTAAACTATTGCTATTGTTAGCCAGTAAAGGACGGACTCTACAAGATATACTATTACTACACTAAATATACTTGACTCAGTTAATGGACAACTCTATATAATAAAGCCTGGATGTAGTTCAGGTGAACTGGATGGTAAGGTTCACTTCGTACGAGTTGATAAGTTTTATTGTCACTAATTAGCCAGTACAGAAAAGTCTAGATTATTGACGTCAAACAATCTATAAATTGGAAAGATCTTACTTGGGTTAGGTGTGCTCACTAATGGTTTGCAGTCCAGGGGGTGTTCCCTACAGATGTTACTCTGCTCTGTACTGATAGCAGTCAGCTGGAAGGTAGTAGCTGCTGGGGGTACCACACTGTAGCGTACAGGAGAGGATAGCGATGAGTAGGCTATACGACTAACACCCAAGTACTTATTCTTGAAGTAAAAAGCGACTGGTATCTCAAGTGAAGAATCAGATGAACCACACAACAAGAAGAAAGCCAAACAAAGGAATAAAAGGTCTGAAAAGAAATTATAGAAGACTAGTACTGATGATTGGGTCCCAATCGATATCGGATCGATTACTTACCCCAGGTGGTGAGTGACCTTGTAGTGGTGTATTTTGTGAAATCAGGAACTAAATCCATGCACACATGCTCCTTTACAACAATTTGTATAAGAGAATCCCTGATTACTTATTTTTTTCCAATCACAGAGCCGTATTGTACGTAGGTTGAACAACCTTCTAGATTAGGAAAAAGCAGAATACAAAATGGTGTTTTCAAACCAGTGACCTATGTCATTGGCCTTGAAAAATGATAAGAGGTCTTTCACCTATTAAGCTGGGTTCAAGGTCAAATGGCTAACTGATGACCCAAATACTCAAGACACCTGTGTAGTTTGAAAAAGACTCTCACTAAAGTTAACCTATGAACTAATTATAGATGTCAAATAACAAAGATAAATATTTACATTTCATTATTACTAATTATTATTGTGACGATAAATATTATCAAGGTACCAAATAAATCTTTTATGCATTCAAGTTACAGTTCATACTTATTTATTTTTATTTTTGTAGGGCGAACCGTAACAGGGGGAAGTATTCCATTACGCAATCGTGAATTATGATGCAATAGACTTTGGTATTTTCGGGAAAGCCTATGTTTGCTTCAATATCAAGTTTCACATCGACTGTGGACGCCTTCATACTTTCCTCCTGTTTTGAACAATCGATAACAAACAATGCTCGTTTCTTGAAAGAAGAATAATCCAGCAGGGGGCTCTTCTGTGTGGAGTTTACGTAGTTGGGATAGAATTCAGTGTAGTTAAAATATGCCTCATTGTAGTCAGTTTTAGCGAAATCCAATTGCATTCTTTCATTGGGCCAATAGTCACCATTAAGTGATAGTCTTATACTTTGTACGTCGGCATTGTCAAATAAAGTCGGGTCAGCTGTACTCGAGTTACGTTTGTCGGTTTGAAAGAAAACAATAACAAAACGAGGTCTTTCAACTGAAGTGGATGTCTTGACAGCCCAAACTTCACGTCTTGCTCCTTTAGTAATTGAAGGTAATTCGTGTAACTCCCACTTCCTGAATGGAATAACTATAGGTTGATCTTTTTGAATGGATTTCATGAGATTTAATTTTATGTCGTCATTAGGAAAGATATGTTTAACTTTCAGCTCAACGCTTGTAATGTTAATTTTAGCTGTTGTAGTGGAAGCATTCTTTTCAGTAATATATAAGCAATCATTATCGTTACGTGCTCGAACTAGTCGTATTGTTTGACGTCCACATGTAACCATGGAATAATCGTTGAAAATGTTGAAAATATGTTTAAGAGGTATTTGAAGGTTGAAGGTTGAAGGACTTGTCGCTAACATTCAGAATAGGATCTTTCGGGTAA
The DNA here is from genome assembly GCA_963978555.1 of Galerucella nymphaeae. NCBI lineage: Eukaryota > Metazoa > Arthropoda > Insecta > Coleoptera > Chrysomelidae > Galerucella > Galerucella nymphaeae. The sequence continues at coordinate 13,855,070 of OZ021704.1, forward strand.
TTCCAGCCGGCTATAGCCAAATGATTGGAATCTTCTTGGTTATAACAGGTCATAGCACGTACGGCGCTTACTATTCCAGGATCTCGAACTGTTTCCATTTCCCTGGCACTTTCACTGTACGTGCATGAATCGAATAGAAAGGCTCCAACATTATTTGATAATTTTACGTCACCAGCTCCGTGTACTTCGAGGAAATAATTAGTCCAGAGAAAGCTCGACCAAATTCTGTCTTTTTATTCGATGACGTTGCATGTGACGGTCAGCAGAAAATTCGTGAATACTACTCCATGTGTAGACATAAAGATATTGATGCTGCATGTCTTTGTCAAACATACTCAAAAATACCGAAACAGCTCATACGCGACAACTGTAATGTGATTATATTATTCAAGCAGGATGAGGTGAACTTGAAACATATATTTGACGAACACTTATCTCCTGACATGACATTTGACGGATTTAAAAATATATGTTCAAAGTGTTGGTGTGATCGCTATGGTACATTGGTAATTATGAAAGATTTCGCCCTCAATGATGGAAGGTATCGCAAAGGATTCGATAAATATATAAAATTGTAAGCTGCTTCTTCAGTCCACACCAATATGTCTGACGATAAGGTTGCTATTGCATTGCGCAAGAAAAAAGTGTCTGAACTTGCTAGATCAATTCGAAAAAAATACTTGGCATTGAAATTGGGTAAATCAGAGCAAGATGAGTCTCTTAATAAACTATTCAAGCCAATATCTAAACCACTCGAAGAAATTGTGCAATCCTCAAAGACATTACAAAAAACGATTACAAATTTAAATCCAAAAGAGGAAATAAAGAAGGAAGAACCTGATGATGATGTGTTTACACCTCCATTTCTCGAAACGGAACCGGTAGCCGAAACCGATGAATCAGGCAATATCACACGTTCTGAATCTCCAGAAGAGATGCACCCCGAAATTTCTCAGGAAGCTTTCGAAGAATATTTGGATCAATATCCTGCCATCAGTCATCAGTTCATTGAAGATTATTTCCAAAAGGTTGATAAAATTGATAAAAATTATGGGCCGATATACAACGATGAAATCGGTTGGTCATTAGGCAAACCTCGAATTGCGTTTGATGGAAAAACCGGTAATATAAACATACTACCTGAGAAAAACAAAGTGGGGAAATATGTAATTGGAACACCAGGCTTGTATGAGCTTCTATTTTACCAAGACCCCAGTTACAATGATCAAGATTTACAGAACTATAAAAATCTTTTGACAACAACTGAAGTTCATTTAGACACGTTAGATCGTCTTAAGGGGTCAAGTACTGATAAATATCACTACATCATAAAACCTTTATTCAAAACAAAATCTCTAACGACGACGAATAGATCATCTCAGGTATGGACTCGTCTAAAATCAATTCCTTCAGCAAAAGGAAAAGGTATCGATCGTTTAAGATATAATGATAAACCTATGGAGTATATTTATTGGGACGATGCGAATGAATTGGTAGATCGTTTGAAGTTCTTGATTGCTTCAAAAGAGGCAGGTAATACGTCACACGACAACGAAATAGTAGCAATTATCAATGAACTCAAGGAAGCTGATATAATAGAATAATACAAGTTGAAACTTGCTCATTTCAATTATGCCAGTCGATAAATTCGGACATAGACATCAAACGCCCTATGCGCGTATACCAGCGAAAATTACGTTTCCTCATACTCAGGACGGTAATATTGATATTGAAAATGTGAAAATTTGTAATGTTAAGGAACCGACAACAAATAGTGATGCTGCAACAAAAAAATATGTCGATGTGCAATTGAATGGTCTACGTGCTATCAACTCACCATTAATTCAAGCACATGGTACCGTGCTGCAGCAACAAGAACGTGATATAAAGGATTTAGCTGTAGGATTCAACGAGATAAGAAATAAGCTTCATAAGACAAAAATCCCCATATTACAGGCGCACATTACTAACTTACAAAATAAAACTAACGAAATTGATACATTTATTTCGCGAAATCCCCCTGTAGCAGCTAGGGATATGGCTACGAAGAAATACGTTGACGATTCAATTGTTGCAGCCAGAATATTTATTCGAAAAGAATTCACTGCTTCTATTAACATGTGTGTTGAGAGCATACGTGAGTTACAAAAAGAAATTACGGAAAATATCAGATCCGTCTCTGATATGAAAACTAACGTTTCGGGCATTGTAGACAATATTAAGGTTATGAATACGAATACCCATAACCACATTCGCAGTCTGGAGCTGAAGCTAGCCGGTAATACATCATAATATGCACACCAAGGAAAAGATTCAACTCGTAAACGAGCTTCACAAACCTATTCGGAAAAAATTCCCTCGCAGACGCACTATTATTAAGGGCCTTGACGATCTTTGGCAAATGGATCTTGCGGAGATGAGGAATTTTGCATCACAAAATAGGAATCATAAAATGATACTGATCGTCATTGATTGTTTTTCTAAGTTTGTGTGGACACGCCCACTAAAGACTAAGACCGGAGAGGAGATTACTCGGGCATTCTCGGACATTCTCGCTCACACTAGACGAATACCAAAAAATCTGCAATCTGATCAAGGAAAGGAATTTTAAAATAGCAAATTTCAAAATTTAATGAGAAAACACAACATAAATCATTACAGCGTATTCAGTACAATGAAAGCTTCTATGGCAGAGCGTGTTATAACAACTTTTAAATCGAAACTCTACAAGTATTTCAGTTTAAATGGCACATACAAATGGATTGATATTCTGCCTGAAATTACTCAAAACTATAACAATACAAAACATTCCACGACAGAATATAGACCTTCTCAAGTTAACAAATCCAACGAAAAATCTATTTTGAATAACACCTATAGTCATTTAAAGATAGCCGGTCCACGAAAATTTAAAGTTGGTGACATTGTGCGCATATCCAAGGCAAAACATGTCTTTGAAAAAGGATATACACCCAATTGGACTACAGAACTATTCAAAATCATCAAAGTTAAAATTACCAATCCTGCTACGTATTTACTTGAAGACATGCAAGGTACACCAATCAGCGGCTGCTTCTATGATGAAGAACTACAGAAAACATCAAATGCAGACATTTACTTAGTTGAAAAGGTGCTCAGAAGAAAGGGTAACAAAATGTACGTCAAGTGGCTTGGTTTGGATAGCAAACACAACAGTTGGATAGAGAATATTGATATTGTATAGATCTATTTTTCGGTTCGCCGCGTAGAAAACCTTGAAAGAGCAGGAGCTATAAATTGGAGTGAGCTTTGGATATCAAACTCAGTTAGCAACATGAGTTCCCAAGATAGTGGTAGTGTCGACATCGTGGACGAATCTGATTCGAGTAACTACAGTTCAGAGTTAGATAGAATATTGGAAAACTATGAGACTGCTGTCAAGTCTGAAAACATTTACCTGCTTTCAACACAGTATCCAATTTCGGGGTATGAAAAAAAAGTGGAATAAGTCCTGCAAGATCATTCACACCTGCTGTCATCTTATCCCAACATCTTAAGTTCAGCAAAATATCTTTCAGTACTCATGAATGGAATGCCTTTATCTCAATTATGACACAACAGATGAATTTCTTTCATACCGGAGACGAATTCAAACCTAATTCATTACTATGTGAGGATCACTGTACAATCATACCATTAAATTACGATGATAATAAGGTGATTTTAGTCAAGAAACATTGTGTTGAGTATTACATGGATGAAGAAGAGGTATCGCAAATTTTAGAATTAAATAATTTGATTGTACAACGTATATTTGTACTAGAAAATTAAAATTTTTGTGAATATTATTATAATGTTTTGGATTTCTGTAAAAATACCTTCTCCGAAAATTTAAGTCCTTTACAAATTTTATATGCATTTTGTTCCATTACACCAAACGATATGTTACACAATGCCCTCAGAGAATTTGTATACTTTTATAAAGTTAAAGTTATCAATGATTTAAATAAATAATTGTATATTATTGGTGTTTTTATTGAAATAAAAACTTTAAAAATTTTTGGTGATTATTTTTTAAAAAACAAATGTAAACGACTTGTCAAGTCACATGTTCAATTCACGCAAATTACCTCTCCGATACAACATAAACCTGACATTACCATTTCCTTTGGACGAAGAGTACACTGGAATCGAGCAGACTGTGAAGGAAATCATGCTTGTCAATTTCCATTTGATGGTTCGGGCCAAGTACTTGCACATGCATTTTTCCCCACAGGTGATGATAAATGCATTGAACTTCATATTGATAGTGATGAAAATTGGGATTTTACTGAACTAAGCACACCGCCAGATGGAAAAACTAATCTTCTAATGGTATTAGTACATGAAATTGGTCATAATTTAGGTTTAGGACACAGTGATGTTGAAGATGCAATAATGTTTCCTTGGTATCATGAATATGTGCAGGATATTAGTCAAGATGATATTTTGGGTATGAGTGCTCTTTATGGGCCTAAAATTTTTAAGACATCCACCAAACCTTTGATAACAACAACCACAGCCACTACTTCCACACATCATAAGAATCATCATAGTACAACAATCAAAAGTTTACCTAGTATCATGAAAACATGCTGACCATCAATCAAGATGATATTTTGGGTATGAGTGCTCTCTATGGACCTAAAATTTTCAAGACATCTACCAAACCTTTGATAACAACAACCACTACTCCCACACATAATAAGAACCATCCTAGTACAACAATCAAAAATTTATGTGATATAACAATACCAAGCTTTATGTTTCTGGCAACTGCTCCGTCGTTTCCAAACTTCCGACTATATGTTGGTCACCAAAATTTTTTATGGAAATTTGATTTAAATGATATGCGAATTCCCTCAGGTCCTGATGATCTTCATTCAAGTATTCATCTATATCGCATATTTTCCAAAATTCTGAGGGTTCCCTTTTGGTAATCGACAACACCACTAAAGACTTTCTTACATCATCTTTCCCAGATTTACACATAACAAGAAATGATATTAATTTCAGATTCAGAGAAATCAATGCAGTTTTTCAAGACCATCATGGTAGATATTTCGTTTTTTATGATACTTATAATTATATCGAATTTACCATGTTTCCTTTCCTATTGAAGACGCGTGGACGAATTGCCGATCAATTTCCAGGCTTACCACTAGGTATAACAAGTGCCTTCAAGTTCATTGATATTTCTTGAAAGGAGACACATATTATAAATTCAGCGAATATACAAAGAAGGTAATGGAAGCTGGAAAATTTAATTGGAACCGGTTTGGAATACCGTGTCCCAATGAAGGATTAAAAGAACAGCTAAAGAATTTACTTAGCAAAATTATATCTTTTTATGAATAAATAAAATATGTTTTCTTAGGTAACTGATTTAAGCTTATCTTGATAATCAACGAGTTAGAGTTTTGGTAGGGTAATTTGATTGAACTGAGAAAAGATTAATTTATTTATGATAAACAATAACTATAAAACTTACACTTAGTCTAAATCACAAAATTTGATTAAACCGACAAAAGATTGATATATTTATGATAAACAATAACTATAAAACTTACACTTAGTCTAAATCACAAAATTCAATTGAACCGACAAAAGATTAATATATTTATGATAAACAATAACTAAAAAACTTACATATCTTAAAACTAAATCACAAAATTTGATTGAACCGACAAAAGATTAAATTATAAAAAATGAAATAAAAACAAAAGAATTACAAATACTAGAATCCGTCAAAATGATCAATATCGCTATCACTATCATATGTTCCCCTAAATCTGTGAGTTCTAGGAGAATTATGAAGTTTCGCAATACAAGAATCTTTAGCATGGGTTTCAAAAAGCACTGTTCTATAGCAACTTTGACACCACCAATCTTTATTGTGATACAAGTTACCAATTATATCTTCTGACTCGCAAACATCATGGTAATGATCATTGATTACAATCAAATGTTTCCTCAATCTTCTATGACATCTTTTAATACCATCAAAACACTCTTTACAAACATATATGTTATATCTATCAATCCTTTAATAGTTAACCCATATGCAATATTCCGACTCATCTTCAAATATGTAGTCCCAGTCGGATCTAGCAAGTACGGCATTTCGGTCTTTGTACAGAATGTCTCGTGAACAATGAACAAAATTGAGATTTCTGCAAAAGCGTGACTGATCATTTTGAGCAGTTTTATCCAAAAATCTCCACTTGTATTCCGCAAATTTTCTTGCGATTTGTTTGGTAAGAGTCCATGGTAATTTTGATAATTCGAAAAAATCTGCTAGACATTCTATATTCTCGCAAATTATTTTTATACAGTTTTCACTCAATTTCATATACTCAACAAAAAATTAAAATATTACTCAGTGTTACTTAATTTGTAATGACCCCAAGGAAGCGTATCAAACGACTCTGGAATTAGTGACCGCTTATCATCTTCCGGAGAAAGACCCACTTTCTGTTGTTCAATGCTGAAAACGTTATGTGCATAGGACTGAATTGTGTTTTGGAAAATATACTTCGACTTCCAGTTTTTTAAACAGTTCAAGTAATCTTCGAAAGTAATTTTATTTTTTACAACATTTTTCTTTACCCCCTTAGATTTTTTCACTATTTTCCCACCCTTAACTTTAAAAGCATACATTTTTGAACGTAGCCCTATGAAATGCGTCATAATAGAACCATTACATTCATCTTTCATCAAACCTAACACCTTTTTGTTTGCTAACGGAATGTTAAAGTGATTACCCTCGGCATAATCACTCGTATCAAACATGTGAATATCATCCTTTATCACTTCGTATACGTCATTACAATGAAGTTCATACGTGAAACTATCTGTATCTGTATCTGTATACATTAATTTACAATTTTTTTTCCCCAATTTAGGGATGATGTATGAATAATGGAAGTCATACATACAAGTTTTTGAAATGTCTAAAATGGCCATCCCAATGTACAGGGGCTTATTGAAAACGAGATTACTCTTTTTTAATTCTATTGCAACTAAATTTTCTTCAAAAATTGTTCTAGAATGAAACCAAGGACTAGCAATCAAGTTTTTAGCTCCATAACGTCCCAAATATGATCTTGATAATTTCACTATCCTATGATTCCGTATATTTTCCATTGTTTTACCAAACACCGCGTTATTCATCAATTTATACAAATTTTTGACAAAAGCTGTAGTAGCTTCCGTTCTATTTTATAGTTTATAGTTTAGTATTTAAAGCGATGTAGGGTTTTAGCCATGCAGCTTGTTTGAATTTTAAAATTCTATGTATTTTTGTTAAAATTAAACCATTTGCTAAGGCTTGTTTCAAATTTCGATAGTGTAAGATATAATTATGTTTATTGTGTAGGGTAGCCATGAGTTTTTTTAATTTGGAATTGGGGGGCGTTTGGTGTTCAGGACAAAAAGGAAAATCTTGGTGTAGATCGTGTAGCTCCTTAGGGTACTCCAGGTCTACCTCAAGAATGTACCCCTCTGGAGAATCGTCTGCAATTTGATTAATATCAATGTTCGAGCTATCTTCCCATTTGAAGTCTGCATAAGGGAGGAATTCTGACATTGCCCACCCATAAAGATTGTTCACATCTAGGAACATAAGGTACTAAGAGGGTTTTTGAGGGTCATACTCCTCCTCCATGTATTTATTGTTGGCTTCGGAATATCGATTTGAGCAAACAGATATACCTCCCCGAATAACCCTCTCAATAAACATAATCATATCAATATCTTTAAGTAATTCTAATTTTATTTGGGTATACTTTAACATTGCATCCCACGTATACCCAGGAAGAGTATAGTACCACGCAGGATCTAGCTGATATGTTTGCAAACAATTACTTCGTAACTGCTGAAAAACGTCTGCTAATAACAGTATGTCTGTTTTCATATATACAGTTGGTTCGTTGGATCTTTTCCCATGCGTCATCAATAATATACACACGCAATACATCAATACATTAAATAAAACGTAGGTCGTAGTTCAATGCTGTGGATGCCGTCAATTGCTTGTGGATGTGGCTAAAATTACGATGCGCGTTATTTATTATTGAAGCTGGTGTGATAGATTTTTGTGAATATTTTATAGCCATTTAGCAATGTGCTACCTAAACCTTTAGTTTGGAAAAACTGTTAGAATTCCATAGTTTTATGGGGTTACTTGCACAAGAATTAGTATTAATAACAATTTCCTAGGTAGAAACTTTGCAAATCAGATTGCCCTTTTAGGGTTATGGCTGGCAACCATTACTATTGGGCCGTTCCACCCATACGGTTCAACAATGGAAAATAAAAATATTCTAGGATGTGAAAATAAAAAATAAATATTTTAAATATATATATTTAAAACTCATTTGAATATAGTTACAGTATATATTTGCCGAATAATAATGTACAAGGACAGGAATATTGGGGAAATCAAAATTATTGTTAGATGTATTTACCATTTAAAACAACTTGTGATACAATCACAAATGCTATCCTTGAAAATGGAAATAAAGATATTCCAAAAGATTGGAAAATGATGTAAGAAAGAGTAAATTTTTACAATTTTGCTGTTTCCCTAATATTCCTGTCTTTGTATATATATATATTATTTAATCTTCCTCATAGTCAGAATCAGAACTATCACCAGTATTTATTTCGATGGTTATAGGTTGAATGCTAAAATCAACTATATTCTGCTCTCGGACATACCACTTTTCTATAATTTCATGAGTATGTCTAACACATTTTTCCCAAATTTGTTGATCACATTGATCCAGTGCCTCTTTCCACATATTTATAACAGAACTATCTGAATATCCATCTCTACCAATATATTTATTGTAATATGACTTGCAATTAGCCCAAATCAATTCAATAGCATTAAATTCACAATGATATGGTGGTAGTCTCAGCACTTCATGACCATGTTCTCGTAGTAACTCATCAATTTTATACACATTTACTTTTCTATTCATTTTTGCAATTTGTAGCAGTTCAGGTTTTGTAAGTTTTGTATCAAACTTAATGTTGTTTGTTGTCAACCATGTAACAATCTCATTTTTTGTCGATATAGTAGAAGGTTGCTTTTCTAAAAGGACACTATGATATGGAGCATTATCCATAACAATTAGAGATGGCTCTTCTAGGCTGGGAATTAATTTAGTACTCATCCATTCCATGAAAATTTCATTGTTCATTTCTCCATGGTAGTCAGCTACTTTAGATTTTGAACAGAATACTAGACTTGCTTCAGAGACAAAACCTTTGGTAGAACCAGCATGAACAATTATGAAACGTTTTCCATCATAACCATCTGGTTTACGTACACTTTTAGTGCTGTTGTCTTGCCAAGAATATGTTTTATTGCCTTTTGAATAGATCCATGTCTCATCCAAAAATACAAGTTCTCTTGGGTGAGTACTTGAGAGGTTTACCAATATTGGTTGCTCTCAAGGCTGCAATACTGGTTCGCTCCATTAAAGCTCTTCGATTGTCATCTTTGTTATATTTGAATCCCAATGATTTCAACAAAATGCTTAGAGATGTTTTGCCAATAGATACAATTTCTCTGTCCCTTAATTCACAATTTAATGTAGTCAAAGTAACATGCTTCTCTAAAACAAAAATTATAGTAGATTCAATTTCAACTAATACTATATAATATATTTTTAATGATATTTTGATTGCTCATTCCATCAATGTTTCAGCCCTGACTGTTAAAAAATAAGATAAATTCAATATTTAAATTGAATTTGTAATGTAATCGCAAAACTACTAAAATCTATACAAATACCTTCCTTAAGTTTTCTTTAATATACTATGATTTGAATTACTCATTACAAAATACCTACACCTACATTTTACCAAAAGACTTCAATTAAATAATAAATAAATAATATTTACTTTGTTGGTACATATCGTATAATGTATTCCGTACTGCCATCTTAACTCCCTCAGGTAGATCAGTTGTCTTAGATTTAGAACGAGTTCTGGTTTTGCCTGGGCTTGAAAGTATTGGATTATTTTCCTTTCTTGTTTTTATAGCATATACTGTCCGGCGAGATATTTTCAAAGCAGCAGCTACCCTCTAACATGAAAAAAATTATTAATAATAAGTATATTCCTAAACAAACATGCACTTAAGTATTTATGTTACCTCTTGAACACATGAAAGTGGTTCCAAAGGTCCTCCATTTCTTTTTTCCAACTCAAAATACTCCAACACATTTAGGACCAGCTCCTGTGCTTGCGAATTCAACCTCTTTCCAGGCATATTCTAAAAATAAAAATCATTCATAAATAGTTCTGGTCTTTCAGAAAATAAAGTCAATATTTTCTACATTGGTGGAAGCAAAATATGTTTCATATAATTTAGTTTGATGGAATTCTATCCAGAATCATATTGAAATGTCAATTTAAGGTTAGTTTTCATTGCGAAGTAAATAATAAGAAATAATATTTACTTACCTCAATAATTTGAACACTAAGGTAAAAGTTAGTCGTTATAACAACTGTTTTTGAAATAAATTTATATGCAAGGGGCGAAAAGGTGAATAAAAATGTAAAATAAAAATGTAAACAAAGTCTTTGGCTGTCAACGACGTCAAAGTACTAATTCGCGTTAAACGTATCGCCGACATTCATCATATGGCTATCTCTGTTTGTTATATTACGCTGTAATGGAACAAACGGTTCCATTTCGGGGATTAAGATTCTGTGAGTAGGAAAGAGACGGAATACAAAAAGTAGTATGTGAATTATTTCATACATGGGAAAAGATTCAGCGAACAGACTATAGCTGACTATACTGCCCCAGGCTGGCAATATCAAAATAGTTCCAAACATTTTTTGCATGGCCATATTGTTCCATGGAAATATTCGAATCATAAAGTTGATTGTACAAATTTTCAATGGACGGTAATTCTACTTCGTTGAGCTTTTCTATACAATCGATGTAATCGTATGGAAAAACCCCTTTTTTCATCAAAAGTTTCAGTTTTTGGTTATTTAAATCATGAAACTCGTGTTTTAAATTTTTAAAATCATCCTCCTTCAGTGTAGATACCAGTTCGTCTAGACTTGCTCCCATAAATCTAAAGGAGTCTATGAACCTAAACTTGATGCTAGTTTCAGAGTCATGTAGGGTGAAACTTATATATTTTTCCTTATTTATCGGTAGTATGGAAACCTTAGCACGTTTTGCAATTTCCTTAATAACAAAATGTGAGTCATATCCGCTCAAGTTATGAAAAATTATTGGAACAACAAAAACTTTTTCAAAATTCAAATTGCATGCTTGATGAGCGTATCCACGAAATTTTCCAGTGAAATGATCGTGATCTCTAACGACTATATCTTTATCAGTAAATTCATGTTCACAAATATGACAATTTAGTGCATTTACCAAGTTAGGTGTAACACCAAGGGGTATTATATCTAAAATTTTGGACTGTACAAATTTCGCTACATCAGTTAACTGATTTGTAAACCAATCTATGCAGTCTTCACCCTGATGATATTTATAATATGAAAGCCGATCATCGTAAGCGCATTTTAAATAATATCCTGCAGAAAAAGCAACATGTTGTTGATATTTTTTAGTTTTATCTGTTTTTTGTTGATCTGTATAAGCCTTTAGTATGGATTCTAAATCACTATAAATAACAAAGGGACATTTCTGCTTATAAATAAAATTTTTAAATTCAATGTGAGTATAATTGGGAAAAGAAATTTTTGACTCATTCATATTTTTACAAACACTTTCATGCTTATCCAAAATTTGTTTACTATGAAAATAGTTCAAACACCTATCGCAAATGAATTTCTTCCACGTAGATTTATTAAGTTGAGATGAAATTAATCTAGATAAATTTTTTATCCAGCAATAGTGGTACTTAATGTTTTCATTCGTATCGTCTACAGGAGGTGCATCATAATCGTTTAACTTAGGATAATACTTGGATTGGACCAGCAATAGATTAACATGTCTTTCAAGTTTATTTTTAGTTAATCTTGTAGGAACTACTGTATAAAATGTAGATTTATTCAATTGATTTAGTTCTAAAGAGTATACTTTCACTGATATATTATTTAATTTTTCAAATTTTTTAATTTGGGACAGTGGCATTTCAGTATCTAAACCCTTTGTATTTAGAACTTCAGAGTAATGTGGATACGATGAAGTACGATTACTATTTTTAGTAGCATGATTTAAAAAACTGTTTACTGCCCAGTAAAAACAAGCTTGGTCCGTATTACAAACGTTTACAATTGCCTTCTTTCGAGAAATTGGTTCTGGTAGTGGAACGAAAGACGAGCCAACACCCATTTCATATTTGTTTATTGCAACTTCCAAAAAAATTATTCGAGATAATGCCCACCCGCTTTCTTTTTCAGCAAATTCTGATAAACTGTTTAAAATAGGATTAATAATATTTATACTGAACCAATCATATAAATCATCTCCAATGTCCAATACAACATTGGGAGTACTGAAATATTTACGGTCTACTAACACCTCGTCTTTTGATTGCTTGATAAAATCTCCACAAAAGGTGGTGTTCACTTTTGAAACTTGTGTTTTCTTGAGAACTGATAAAATCTTGTTTTTAAAAATTTTGAAAGCATCTGTAAAAAATGCATTCATATCTTTATGTAACAAGTTTATAATAACTCCTGTTTTTAATCTACTTTCAAATGCAGCATTAATGTTTTCCCACTTGACCCTATTACTAGATTTCTCAAGACCTTTACCCACATGATCCCCTTTTATTAAACATCGCATGCGCTTCAAATGTGCTATTTTTGTATGAATTTTATGTTTTACTCCGATCGAAAACTTGAAACATTTTAAAGCTTGATTACACTTTCTGATGTGTTTATTAATCAGTGAAATCCATTTGTTTCTATTTGAAAATGTTTGAATTTTGCTAAGAGAATTTGAAATTTCATCAATTTGCTGTAAGGTAACACTGAAGTTCGACATTCTTGAGTATATGCACAAAAAATGTACTCACCAGCTTTCTAAAGTTGTCTTCGACTGCGTGTACTTCCGAATTTCCTTAATTTTTAAGTTGCCCTCAGCAGGTTGCTTCCAAATTTTGTGTAATGGGTTATATCGTGACTGCGGATGTGTACTTCTGAATTTCCTTAATATTTAAGTTGTCCTCAGCCGGCTGTTTTAAAATTTTGTGATATGTGTTGCTGAAAAAAAAAAAATTTTTAAAATGTTTTTAAAACAGAATCACACGTGCTAGGTTAGGTTAATGTGAGTGTACCTCATACCCTCGCACATGATAAATGATCAGCAAAACTTTAAAAATAAAAAATCTTACCAAATCCAAACGGATCTTTCTCGACTACGTCACATTTCACAGCAAGAAGCGTACGGCGCGCGCGATGCTCTGGCCGCGCCGCCTTATCATCCTAACGGATCTTTCTCGACTACGTCACATTTTACAACAAGAAGCGTACGGTGCGCGCGCTCACATTGCAGCATGTAATACCTTTCTTCGCATCTAATAAACATGAGAGCTCATGGCAGCATGTGTTGAATGCCTTGCTATAGACGCGGAGGTTGTGGGATCGAATCCCACTGGAGTTTTTTTCGGATATTTTAAATATACAACTAGCGGACTAAAAATGGCGGCCCACAAATAATAAAGATGGCGGCCTGCATTCAAATTTGCCGCGCCACTCTCAGCGCCAACAGCGGACATTTTTCGAAGTAGTGAGCCAGAAACTGTATTGCTCTATCTACTGCTAGAGTTCAGACGAGCACGCATGACTTTATTCACTACATTCAGCTTCGTCCCATCGCAGAAGAAATAGAAATTCTACAGACACAATATCATGAAGTTACGAAAGCCATTCATAAAGGCCTTAGCCACCCTTATTTTGAAAATTTACAAAACTTACATTTACAATATACATTTTACAATATACATTAGCAGCAGTAACGAAAAAACTTCAATCTATTTATCTATCTTTTAAACAAAAAAGAGGACTTATTATCGGACTAGGAAGTATCAATAAATGCATATCTGGAAACTTAGATCAAAAGGACGCTGAAAAATATAACCAAGCCATCTCTGCCCTAATGAATAACCAAGATAACATAATTACTGAAATAAATCGTCATATAAGTCTGAATGAAGAAATTATGGCTAATTATAATAAAACAGTCTCACTATTAACACACAACCAAGAAACGATTGCAATTGAAACAAATAGAATTTATTCAGAATTCAACACATTTGTCTTCGACTTCAACGACTACATGGAAGGTGAGAAACATATTAGACCAGCTGAACTTAGCACTACAAGTTGTAAGCCAAATTCTAAACGATTTAGAAATAGCAATCACGATCGCAAGAATAAATGTCGTACATAATAGCTTGATCAAACCTGAAGAACTGAAATGGGTAGTTCAAAAGATGATAAAGACTCATTCTCGACACCAACTGCCGTACACACGCGAAAAATATCTTTTTAAATACTATGACGTAATAACTATTGACGCATACTACGATAATCATTCCATAATATTTATCCTACATTTTCCGCTACTGTATTCTGATCCACTTTCCTATTACCACCTTTTCTCAATTCCTACAAAAAACCAAACAACAATAATTCCACCTGCTCCTTACTTGGCTTCCAATAACGAAATTTTCCAATATATGGAAACACCGTGCAAACAAACTAGTTCAGGTTATATTTGCAAAGAAAAACTACTTCAGGAAAATACAAAAACACAGGATTGCATCAACCACATTCTCAAACTCAAAAATGAAGAGCCTCCAGGGTTACGTTCATAAACTTACTCAGAGTAAGAATAGTTTACTCCGAAGCGTTCATAAATTGACTCTACCAGTATAAAGTATGCTTTTATAAACGTTCAGAAACCTACCCGGAGTAAACTCTGCATACTCCGCTTTTTAATGGAGTATTATATACTCTGACAGTTATGACAGTTTGGCTTAGTAGTTCAGTTCATATTACTGCTAAGTTATTTAGTGATAAAGTAATATTATTTGATTTTTTCTTAACAAATCAATAGATATATGGTTACAGTTGGTTGCATTCAAGTTAAGTATAGTTTGTTTTGGCTAATAAATCCACATATCAATACACATATGGACTACTCTGTGCTTTATTACATAGTTCATTAGGGTCTAATGTGAACATATCAGAGTTGATTTTTATTTAATATTCTTTATTTCGTTATTTTTGTATTCAATTTTGCATTAGTTTTTTTTCTATTCGTATTCGTTTATTATTCTCTTTCGAAATGAAAAATATAACCCCAAGTTCATACACAACACAATGACATTTGATTTGCCGATGTAGCCTCTGAACGGTTACTCCGAGTAACCATCAAACATACTTTTTTAATTACGTGATGATACTCTTCTCTCCTCACTTGAGTAAGTTTATGAACGTAGCCCATGTGAACATATTCCAGTTTCTGTTAACCAGTCCATCATCCAAGAGATGTCCGAAGCTACATAGTGGTGCTTCCGCAACCCACAAAAATCTCAACACATTGCCTAACATCTAAAATACTAGTACTCCAAGGAACATATCTGATTGAACTCCCGACCAACAGCGAGTTTAGAACCCATGATGACTATTTTATAAATTCTAGAACAACGATAAAAGAAGAGGTCCTGACTACCAAAAATTAGAACAAAACACCAAAACCAGCCAATCAAAACCAGACCATTGGCTTACTCTTCCAGCGCTTACAGTAGACGCTCTCCCGAAAATTTCTTTTAAGTGTCGAAATGAAACTTATTTTGAACTACGCACTACTTTTGGCTCACAAGTCAAAATACAACTCTGGATTTTTCCAGATAACCGCTAACCGCGAACTCTATGGGGCAACCGCTGGCAACCGTGCTTGGGACCCAACTAACTTGCCTTTTTTCTGTCTCGTCCAGCTTGGGGCAATTCTTGCCCAGTCAGCTTCTCACCACTTTTCTATTTCTTGCTTCCTTATTGGACACACGTGTACTTTGTAACCCACGATCGCTTTGCTTCATCAGCGAACTCGTGTATTCGAAACTAGGTTCCTTTTGGGTTACTTTTGTAATTATGTCATTGTGCATTATCAGCATTGTTTAGTCTGATTGAAATTTGCTACGCTGCTTGAATCTGAATTATATTTTCATGAAATTAATTTTGTTCTCAATATACTTGAAATTTGTTATACAGGATGATGTTTCCCATAATTCCACCCTTGGTACTTATCAAAATATCGTCAAAGAAGACAAAATACGTATTCATAGAATACAGAATTAATTATCGTAGAATTCAAAACTTATCATCATAAAATACAAAATATATCATCGTAGAATTCAAAATATATCATCGCATCATTCAAAATATATCATCGCAGAATTCAAAATATATCATCGCAGAAAATTCAAAATATATCATCGCAGAAAATTCAAAATATATCATCGCAGAAAATTCAAAATATATCATCGCGGAAAATTCAAAATGTATCATTGCAGAATTCAAAATATATTCTCGCTGAATTCGATATATATCATCGCAGAAAATTCAAAATATATCATCGCAGAATTCAAAATATATCATCGCAGAAAATGCAAAATATATCATCGCAGAATTCAAAATATATCATCGCAGAAAATGCAAAATATATCGTCGCAGAAAATGCAAAATATGTCATCGAAGAATATCATGGTAGAATACCTTGAAAATGAAAAAATACAATTAAATCATAGTTTGTCGTTGGTCACAATAAGCTCACATTTTCTATTATTTTATCTAACATTTCTGAATATTCACCTAGTAATATTATTCTATTGAATTAGAAAATCCCCAGACCATATGCGGAGCATATCCTTGGCAACAATACTTTTACGATTCGTTGTCATGTTTTTGATCTCAAATCTATCGTTTTCCAATATATTTACAATCTCAATGGGGCCTTCATACTTTTGGTCTAACTTAGCTAAGTGGCTGTTTCCCGATGGATGAAATACCAGGTCTGTATCTGTATCTGTATCTGTATCTGTATCTGTATCTGTATCTGTATCTGTATCTGTATCTGTATCTGTATCTGTATCTGTATCTGTATCTGTATCTGTATCTGTATCTGTATCTGTATCTGTATCTGTATCTGTATCTGTATCTGTTCTGTATCTGTATCTGTATCTGTATCTGTATCTGTATCTGTATCTGTATCTGTATCTGTAGAGTAGGGAGGGTGAGTGTAGGCTCACAGCACTTAGGCCACATATGACCCATTGTACATCGTCCCGAGGAGTTGTCCTCCTAGGTCATCGTCCATCCTGTCCTTCTCAGGAAGGTAGACAGGTCACCAGGAGACATCTCTTTTATATCGGCAGGTGTAGGCCAAGACTAACTGAACACACATTCTCTTATTGACGATAACTCCGGACACTCGCATAGGACATGCCTGACAGTCTCAACTTCCTGTTCACACATCCTGCATAGAGGTGTGTCCACTAGCCCCATAGTATGGAGGTGTTTCCTTAGTTGACAGTGGCCAGTCAGAAATCCCACTGCTATACGTAGGTTTTTCCTGGTCATCGCCAAGTATTTCTTCGGCGCCATCTTCCCAGGGTCTCCCAGGTGATCCTGGTGAAACTGCATCCTTTGATTCCCTCCCATCTCTCAAGAGATTGAGCATGGGTGTAACGTTTGGCTAGTTCCGCAATTGTCGAAGTCGTCAGGCCGTAGGTGTCACTGGGTCAAAGAATTTTTAGTCCAGCGGCTTCCCTGGCTGAAGAATCGGCAATGCGATTTCCTTTACTCCTGTCATGCTCTTCAACCCACCTCAGGATAATATTGTTATCTGCCGAGGCGTTAGCTAAATCTTGGTGGCACTCTAGTACTAGCCTCGATATAACACGTTGTCTGTTCAGGGCTAATAGGGCTTGTCTACTATCAGTGCAGATTATCATGTTTTTGTCAGAAATTCGTTTTCTGGTTAGTTCTTTTGTGACAATTGAGATACCAGCCAGTTCTGTTTGAATCACGCTGGTATTGTTTCCCATTCCCCACTTAATCCTTAGGCTTAGTACTCTCGAGTAAACTCCACATCCTGAGCCTTCATTTATTTTTGAACCATCTGTATAAATGCGTATTGCATCTGCAGCATCTGGCTCTGTCTTGTGTTACTTATTTGTATTTTGTAGGGTTTATTAAACAAAAACCTGGGTTTAATTGCATCATTGGCTGCCTGCAGCAGAGGTAGCTTAGTAAGCGCTTCCTGCCATAGGCTTAACCGCAATTGGCCCACTCCTGCTTCGGGGTTTACACCAGCCGTGCGAAATCGTACCATGGCCATTGACGCAACCTCCTCGACGTACAGGTCCAGAGGGGTCAGACCAGTAATTAGATCCATTGCTGCGGTTGGTGTTGTTCTCATGGCTCCTGTGATGTTTAAACAAGCCATTCGCTGTATTTGATATAATTTTTGAATGGCCGTTGCTTGTAGAACCTTCGGTTCCCATTCAATTGCTCCATACGTTAACATAGGTCTTATTATTGCAGTGTAGATCCAGGTGACCACATGGGGTGACAGACCCCATGTGCGTCCCACTGTTCTCCGACACTGCTCATAAGCCACATATGCTCTTTTTGCTCTGCTGTGTAGATGGGAGTTCCATGTTAGTTTCCTGTCGAGGGTAATACCAAGGTATTTCCTCTTCCGAAAAGTTAAGTTTGCTTTTGAAGATTTCGGGAGATTTTAAACCCGATAAACTTCTTTTCCTGGTAAAAAGGACCATCTCAGTCTTTCTGGGATTGATCGACAGTGAGTGTTCCTTACACCATGTTTCAATTAATTTGAGCCCATCCTGCGCTCTATCGCACAGTGTGTTCACAAATTTGCCTGTCTGCAAGATAACTATGTCATCTGCGTATGCAATTGTGTAGATTGCATTGTTGTTGAGGTGATTAATCAGGGTGTCCAGGACTATGTTCCACAGAAAGGGTGATAAAACTCCTCCTTGGGGACATCCTCTTACTGTGATGTCTTCTACATTGATACTTATTGCTCTACTGGAGAGCATAGTAGATAGAGCAATACAGTTTCTGGAGCACTACTTCGAAAAATGTCCGCAGGTGGCGCTGAGTGGCGCGGCAAATTTGAATGCAGGCCGCTTTAGTCCGCTAGTTGTATATTTGAAAATCCGAAAAAAACTCCAGTGAGATTCGATCCCACAACCTACGCGTCTATAGCAAGGCATTCAACACATGCTGCCATGAGCTCTCATGTATATTAGATCTTATTGTTTTAGATATGAATACATTGAGTGAAAACTGTATAAAAATAATTTGCGAGAATATAGAACGTCTAGCAGATTTTTTCGAACAATCAAAATTACCATGGACTCTTACCAAACAAATCGCAAGAAAATATGCGGAATACAAGTGGAGATTTTTGGAAAAAACTGCTCAAAATGATCAGTCACGCTTTTGCAGAAATCTCAATTTTGTTCATTGTTCACGAGACATTCTGTACAAAGACCGAAATGCTGTACTTGCTAGATCTGACTGGGACTACATATTTGAAGATGAGTGGGAATATTGCATATGGGTTAACTATTATAGGATTGATAGATATAACATATATGTTTGTAAAGAGTGTTTTGATAGCATTAAAAGATGTCATAGAAGATTGAGGAAACATTTGATTGTAATCAATGATCATTACCATGATGTTTGCGAGTCAGAAGATATAATTGGTAACATGTATCACAATGAAGATTGGTGGTGTCAAAGTTGCTATAGAACAATGCTTTTTTAAACCCATGCTAAAGATTCTTGTATTGCGAAACTTCATAATTCTCCTAGAACTCACAGATTTAGGGGAACATATGATAGTGATAGCGATATTGATCATTTTGACGGATTCTAGTATTTGTAATTCTTTCTTTTGTTTTTATTTCATTTTTATAATTTAATCTTTTGTCGGTTCAATCAAATTCTGTGATTTAGACTAAAAGCGGCAAAATTGTACTCTTTACATTATTTTCCAAGCTTTTGGAATATCTTTATTTCCATTTTCAAGAATAGCATTCGAGATTGTATCACAAGTTGGTTTTAATGGTAAATACATCTAACAATAATTTTGATTTCCCCAATATTCCTGTCCTTGTACATTATTAATCGGCAAATATCTACTGTAACTATATTCAAATGAGTCTTAGATATATATTTAAAATATTTATTTTTTATTTTCACAACCCAGAAGATTTTTATTTTCCATTGTTGAGCCGTATGGGTGGGAAGGCCCAATAGTAATGGTTGCCAGCCATAACCCTAAAAGGGCAATCCTGATTTGCAAAGTTTCTACCTAGGAAATTGTTATTAATACTAACTCTTGTGCAAGTAAATTCGCAGAATAACCCCATAAAACTATGGAATTCTAACAGTTTTTCCAAACTAAAGGTTTAGGTAGCACATTGCTAAATGGCTGTAAAATATTCACAAATATCTATCACACCAGCTTCAATAATAAAGAACGCACACCGTAATTTTAGCCACATCCACAAGCATTGACAGCATCCACAGCATTGAACTACGACCTACGTCTTATTTAATGTATTGATGTATTGCGTTTGTATATTAATGATGACGCATGGGAAAAGATCCACCGAACCAACTGTATATATATATATATATATATATATATATATATATACATATATATATATATAATTATGTATATATATATATACATATATCCATCAATGAGCTTGAAGGCACTTGTTATACCTAGTGGTAGGCCTGGGAATTGATCGGCAATTCGTCCACGCGTCTTCAATAGGAAAGGAAAAACTGCATGGATTTCTTTGAATCTGAAATTAATATTATTTCTTGTTATGTGTAAATCTGGGAAAGATGATGTGAGAAAGTCTTTAGTGGTGTTGTCGATTACCAAAAGGGAACCCTCAGAGTTTTGGAAAATATGCGATATAGATGAAGACTTAAGTTGTGCAGGAAGATAATCATGAAGATCATCAGGACTTGAGGGAATTCGCATATCATTTAAATCAAATTTCCATAAAAAATTTTGGTGACCAACATATAGTCGGAAGTTTGGAAACGACGGAGCAGTTACCAGAAACATAAAGCTTGGTATTGTTATATCACATAAATTTTTGATTGTTGTACTAGGATGGTTCTTATTATGTGTGAGAGTAGTAGTTGTTGTTATCAAAGGTTTGGTAGATGTCTTGAAAATTTTAGGTCCATAGAGAGCACTCATACCCAAAATATCATCTTGATTGATGGTCAGCATGTTTTCATGATACCAAGGATACATTATCGCATCTTGATCATCACTGTGTCCTAAGCCTAAATTATGACCAATTTCATGAACTAATACCATTAGAAAGTTAGTTTTTCCATCTGGTGGAGTGTTTAGTTCTCTAAAATCCCAATTTTCATCACTATCAATATGAAGCTCAATACATTTATCATTACATGTGGGGAAAAATGCATGTGCAAGTACATGTCCCTGCCCATCAAATGGAAATTGACAAGCGTTATTTCCACAACAGTCAGCTCGATTCCAATGTGCCTTCCGTCCAAAGGATATGGTAATGTCAGGTTTATGTTGTATCGGAGAGATAATTTGTGTGAATTGAAAATTGGAAACTTGTTCCCACATACTAAAAGCTTTTTTTGTTAACTGCGTCAGTGTAGAATTAACTCTAGGGAAATACCAATATAGGTTGGTATTGTTCCATTTAGAATAAATTTTATAATTGTTTTCAGCTTGAGCACATCGAGGTTTGGATAGCAAACGTAATGTAGCATCATTCAAATCACCACTTACTGGAAGATTATATCGTTCTTGGAAAGCTCCTAAGGTACTTTTAAAATCGGTGGTGCTGCCATCAGTAGTGTTTATGTAACCATAATTCTTTAAATAATCTATGACTTCAGATTCATTGAGCGTCAAAGCTTGACGGGTGACACAGAATAATATCAACAGAATACGACTAATCATAATGATGATCTGAATAAGAATGGTGTTTATGTCGTTCAACATCTATATATGTATTATATAATTTAACGTAACATGTGACTTGACAAGTCGTTTACATTTGTTGTTTAAAAAATAATCGCCAATTTTTATAAGTTTTTATTTCAAGAAAACACCAATAATATACAACTATTAATTTAAATCATTGATAACTTTAACTTTATTTATTTTATTTATTTATTATTAATGAGAAATGTTTACAAGGCATTACATTACAGAACTTATAAACTAAGTGTTTTTTAATAAACTAAGTGTGTTGCACCTAAGTGCAATAGGCACTTGTATGTGCAATGAACAGTAGCAATAAAAATATATAATAAAGTACAAATTGTACAATTCAAAAATAAATACAAAAATTAATAAAACAATAAATAAATTAACATTATAGGTTATAATAATTTGTTTCATTCGATATTATAATAAAGCGTCTAAGGACTTAATATTTACATATATATTCTTTACATTTGATAATAAATTTTTTCAAATCTCTAGTTGCCTTAATTTCAAGGGGCAAGGAATTAAATAATTTTGGTGCCAGTATGCAAGTAAATCTTTTATTGGCGTCATATCTTCTAAAGGGAATTATTAATTTACTATTGGTTTTATTTCTTGTTTCATAATAATGATTTATATAATTTTTAGCTTTAGATTTATAGCAATAAATAAGGTTACTGAGATAATATAAACCTCGGACATTCAAAATATTTGCATTATTATATAACATGTGGGTTGAGTAAAGCCTATCTTTGAAAAATATTATGCGTAGTATATAATTTTGTATGACGTTCAATTGTTTCAGTACATTGTTATAAAGCCCCCCCCATACGATATCACCATACCTCAAGAGAGACTCCACTAAAGACTTGTAAATTTGTATTAAAAGTTTTTGAGGTAAGATCCTGCGTATTATATAAAATTTCCATATTAAACGCCTAATTTTGTTAGTTAGGTCTTGAACATGGTTGGACCATTTCAAATTTTTGTCCACTGTGATACCTAGATATTTGATAGTATTTGTTTCTTTAATAATGTCATAGTCGTTTACCTTAATAAGTCATAGTTCGGCCTGTTGGCTTCATTCAATGAGAATGCCATGTAAAAAGTTTTGTCTGTATTTAAAGTTAGTTTATTGCAGTCAAGCCAATATTTGATAATTCTGAAGCCTTTGATCACTTTATTTTGGACAGTTTGCCAGTTTTGAGATTTAAAAATTAGGACAGTGTCATCGGCATACGGGATTGAGATTCCATTTATGTCTAATTTTAATAGGGAGTTAATATATGTTATAAACAGCAGTGGTCCAAGGACTGCGGTATTCCAATTTTTAGCTTTAGAGGGTCACTATAGATATTTCTGATTTTTACTATCTGTTCCCTTTCCCGTAGGTAGTTTTCTAATAGCTGTAACACTACGCCTCTGACACCATAGTGCTCAAGAACATTAATGAGCTTTCCATGGGGAACTGTATCGAAGGCTTTAGCCAAGTCAAGAAAGACACCTATCACTTTTTCATTATTATCTAGTCCATTTTTTATATTATTTATTAGTTCAAACATGGCATCTGCTGTACTGATCCCATGCGTGAAACCAAATTGATTATGATTTAGTATATTATTAGAAGTCAGATAATCGACAAGTCTCTCTCTCATACTTTTTTCAAAAATTTTTGCAAAGTTGCAAATGACACTTATTGGACGGTAATTGGTAATATCAGTTTTATCACCTTTTTTGAATATAGGTAGGTACACCGATACAAGTACCAACGCTGTATGTTTGCCACTTCCATCTGGACATTCCACTTTAACCGCAGTAAGGTCTGAGGTGCAGAATTGTACTATCGGAGAGGCTCCGTATTTCCTTGGGACGTAAACAGCAGTCCTAGGTTGCTGATTGCTTGGTAGGCTAAAAATTCGACCCTTTAGACTACTAAAACCAGTAATTTTGGTCTTTATTATCCAGGGCTCCTGGATCAAAGCTATTGCATCCTCCAATACATCAAGGTGCCGACATAGTGTTGCCGCTGCTGCCTTTTTATGTTGGAGGTTGCATTGTATGATATTTACCTTTTTTCCAACGTCTTTGCCCATGAGTAGGTTGGATGGAGTTGGATTTTCTTTAGAGGTCGATCCGCTCCTCCGCTAGGGGAGAGGCGACCTCGCTATTTTCGGGTACCTCCTCCGTCAGGTCATCGACTGCTTCGACTTCCTTTCCGGAACCCATGGTTGCCTTGGAGTCAGTATCCACTTTGGGTGGCTCGACTACCAAGGACCTCGGGTCTTCAGAGGTACCCCCTGCTTTTTTCCTTGAAACCCTGATGATCAATGAGGTGAACGCATAGCTCATCCTCATCGACTTCTTCTTGAGGACAGCCATATCCTTGTCTCCGATCCCGAATACGAAGAGGTGTCCTCCTGGGTTCACCTTAACCTCATGGTGGAAAGTGCACCATCTTGCCACCGTCAGATCAGGGTTCTGTGCCCTAAGCCGACCAAGCACCCTCTCTTTTTCACCGGATGTCGTCCTCCCGTATCCAGAGCAAGGCCTTGGTCAGCCTAGTTTTTTGTGGCTTTTTTCAGCCACTCTAACGTCCCGTCATCATCGCAGACCACTCTGATGATTTCACCAGAGTATGTCCACGACTTAAACGTGGGCGTTTTGCTGTTGCTGCTAGGGGCGGAGAAGATGAGCTTGTCCAGTTCCTCTAGCAGTTGGTTTTTGATGATTCTCTCCCGTTCTGCGGTAGCCTCACCGTACGGGTTAGTCTCATCTATAATAGCAACCTTGAGGTGTCTCAAGGCGGCATCCGCAAAGGTTTTAGAAGGAGCGGCGACATTTCTATCGCTGCGCGGCTTTTTCAGCCTTCGCGGAGTCCCCTCCGTGGAGGTGCTCTGGTGAGGGCGCTTTCCTGCAGGGGCAGTCGCTTCCTTGCCTTTATTCAAGGCGGAGCTCTTGGCGCGCGCCGCAGGAAGTGCCTTTGCTGTTGGAGGTGGAGTGACGGAGGAGGGGGATGCACTTGTAGTTGCTGCCACCCCTGATTCCCTCGCTCTCTTCCTCCTTTTGGCTTCGGCGCCGCAAATGCGCTTCCGCCTTTGTGTTTTATCACGAGGTGATCTTTCATGTCCAGCCTCGTTCTGTGCAGTATTTTGGGGTGGACATTTCTGTTCATCCCCAGCTACTGCTTTTGATCGAGGTGAGCACTTCTGTCCAGCCTCGGGATTTGTTTTTTTTTCTTTGTTTGTGTTCATTTGTGTTCCCACGAGTACAAAGGGAAAGGGTTGGTCACCTCTGGCAGAGCCTCGCATTACCAGAGGAAGGCTAATTACAATGGGGTTCCGTCCGGTTCCCCAAGGGGATCGTTCGTGACCGCATACCATCCTGCGGTCATTCAGCTGTCGGCACGATTCCTTACACCTTAGCTTGGGTAGGCTGGTCCGCGATGACATGTTTAGCAAAGGCTTTTGAGGAGGTTCAGCTCCCCTCACCCTACTTATTTTGCCACTGACCAAGGGACCGGCGACAGTCCCTTGGCCGTTCCCCTATCCGCCACCTGGGGACGCGCCCGATAGATAGCCCAGTCCACGGGTGAAATACCAGGTCACCAACGTTTAAAATTTCATTTGATTTGCGTGTCTTGTCAAACAAGGCTTTTGAATCGTCAACTTGTTTCTGTATTCGTTCGTATGCCAGTCTTCGATCTTGCTCTAGATTTTGAGGCACATCACCGTTTGGTATAGATTCGGTCAGTCTTTTAATATTCGACGCGCTGCCCTCGATCCCAGTTAATGAATAAATTGGTGTGAGCCCCGTAGTTTTTTTGAGTCGTCGTTGTTTATATTTTTTTCACCGATTGTGGCCACTCCACTTTGTCGCTAATTTCCGTGCGGAGCGAATTTAAAACAGTTCTCACATATCTTTCTACCTGACCATTACCGCGAGGGGCGCCTCTGGCAATCAAATTTTGATATATACCCAATTCAGTCAACATATGTTTGACAGACCTATCAGTGAAATTAGTACCTCGGTCACAGATAAATGGTTTTGTTATTCCAAACAAACTTAAGAACTTCGCATGTTTCGGGACCTAACGCATGTTTCGGGACCTGACAGCGTTTTTAAGGGGATCAGGAATGAAAACTTCGTGAAAGAATCTATTAAAAGCAATAGGAATTCAAAACCGTCGACGGATACTGAAAAGGGATCGGTTTTTTATTAATCGGATGCAATTGGCCCCTGTTTAGGTCCAGTATGGTCTTTTCGAACGATGCATTTCAAACAATGGTTGCAGAATTTCTTAACAAAGTTAGCCATTTTTGGGAACCAGAAATAATGATTTATTTTGGCGAAAGTTTTATCTGGCCCCACGTGGCATTGCTCGTCGTGAATCAATCTTAACAGCCCTAGACGACTGCCTTTAGGTATGAATGCCCTATAAATCGGTGGATTTTGGCCTGGATTTATTTTTCTAAAAAGGATATTGGTTTGGCAAAAATTATTACTAGTTAATTGACCCTAAGGGAGTTTTTTCTTCATCTGGGACGTTTCGCAGTCATGCTTTTGAGCCTTTTTCAACCAATTATCAGTAGAAATCACAGTAACGCTGACATCACCAACTATTTTTATTTCCGGTATAATTTTTTCATCAATAACTGGATTTCTGTTAAAGTAATCAGCATGCTGCACATATTTGCCCTTTCGGTAATCAATATCGAAGTTAAGCGATTGCAAATAAAGCCACCACCTCGTAGCCCTTGGAATTAGTTCCTTTTTATGTTGGGATAATTTCAAAGAATTACAATCAGTGACAACCTTAAATTGCAGGCCCAGTAAGTAAACACGAAAATGCTTCATTGCATAAAAAACAGCTAGGGTTTCTAGCTCGTAAAAATGATATTTGGATTCTTCAGCCGAAGTACGTTTTGAAAAATACCCCACTACTCTTAATTGATTGCTATGGTGTTGAAAAAGTATAGCACCAAACCCTAGAATGCTAGCGTCGGTATGTAATTCGGTTGGTAAAGTATGATCGACGAACGTAAGTAGAGGTCGTTGACTTAAAAATGCACAGACGTAACTCTTAGCAATGTTTTGGTCGTCACCCCAAATAAATTTTTATTTTTCGTTAATTTAGTGATACCAGCCGTCCTTGCCGACAACTCGGGTATGAATTTTCGAAAATAGTTAACAATACCCATAAACTGACGCACCTGCTTGACATCTCGTGGATTAGAGGCTTTAAGTAAAGCCTCAACTTTGCTCTTGCCACTTTGTTCGAAGATTTCTTGACTTAAATACTCGATTTGTGTTTCGAAGAAATGACATTTTTTTAGATTTAGAGAAAATCCGGCCACGACCAGTGTGTCTATCTCCGAAGGACTCAAAAAATTAACGAGAGTGCTATCGTTAATTTTCTGAGTCCTTCGGAGATAGACTTAGAAGGTATTAAAATATCGTTGAGATAAATAAGCGCGTCACGGTCTTTCAAATCACCCAAGGCTTTGCATATAGCGCGCCGGGGCATTATCTAAGCCAAAATGTAGCTTTCCGGATTTACGAGGGCGGTTTTTTCAATAGAATTTGGAGCGATAGGAATTTGGTGAGAACCAGAAGCCATGTCCAATGTTGTGAAAAATTTATTGCCTTTTAAATTATCGATCTGATCCTGGATTAGTGGTAGTGGATATCTTTCTTTAACGGTAATTTTGTTCAAAGCCCTAAAATCACAGCTCATGCGTGTAGTGCCATCCTTCTTATGTACTAGATCTATGGGACTCGCGTACGACGAACGACTTTCCCTAATAATACCTATTATATTCAAGCAAATCTTTTAAAATTATTTTTACTTTTTTCCGCTCGCAAAGTGCCATCCTGTATGGGGGGAAATGTACTACGTTTTCTTCGATTAAATTTATACTCAATTCTGCAGAAGTTATTGGCAACACGGAATTTTCCAGCGTAATATTTTTAGAATACATACAAGGAAGGGTTATCAAACTATCCAAATCTCCACCTACTAAAGGACTTTTCACTGTATTCGTCGAAATTTGGCTTCCGGTATGGTCGCTGCGGATTTCAATGCCCCGATTAAAAAGATCCCGCCCTATTATAGCATCGGGAGTCATCACGGTGTTATCAACGATACAAAAACAAATATCAAAAGCAGTAGTACCATTTCTTTCAACTCTTAAATTAGCTCTGCTACTTACAAAAACATTATTATTTCCAATCCCCTTCAACATATTAACGCGGGCTCTAGATGACATTTAAGTTGCTTTGCTACTTTTTCGGACAATAAACCACACTCTGCTCCAGTATCTATCAAACAATTAACCTCAATACCTTAAATAATGAAAATTATACAAAAGTGACTGATTGACTTGCGGTGAAGTAGATGGTCGGTCACGCTTCTTGAGAAAGCAATCAGTAGCATAATGGCCACGTTTGTTGCAATAAACACAAACAACTTGACCCTTACTATGTTCCCTCGTATTACGGTCTGGTCCTGAACCCAAGAAATTTTTAAATTCTCGTCTTTTTGGACAATTCCAACTCAAATGACCCCTTTGGTTACAGGAATAACATAATATAGAATTGTTATTTCTCAAATCATGATTAACGCCTTTAGAAGGATAGTGAGTATGACCTCTCTTTAAATTTAAATCTCCCGATAATTTATTTGGACCAGATAATTGATAGTTACCTAACAAAGAGAGGAGTTGGCTGACCGATTCTACATTGCTATTAAATGCGGCAGTTTTTACGTGAATGTCAGTGATATCCCCAATAATAATCTCCAAAATTTTACTGATGGATAAATCGAAATTCAACGAGTTAAGGAGAAAAAATTTTTTCTGGCATACTCACAATACGATTTCGCCTCTTCGCTGGTGTATTGGCTTGCTTTGCGAAGCCTTTCATCGAAATTCCGTTTGGGAGGATAAAGGCTGGACATCCTTGCGGAACTCCTCCCAAGTTTGGTCCAACGATTTCCACGTAGAAAACCATTCTTTGGCTTCCCCAGCAAGTCCGTTGGCACTCCGCACTAGCAGTTCGTGGCTGGACCAGTTGAAAGTCTCTCCCAATTTTCCCATCTCGGTGCTGCCATTTGGCAGCACCATCGGCGTCGCGATTTGGTTCAAAAAGTGGTACATCATTGTAGGTACTGTCGGTTGCGTACTAACGTTTCTTAGATCTTTAATAGACTCGGTCAATATTTTAGCGAACTCTTCCATTATAATAGCACAATACAAGAAGCACAAAGAAAACAATGTTTAGATGGTCGCTAGTAAATCACTCAGATTTGAAAATTCGAGAAAACTGTTTTTCAACACAAACTGTCCCAGGCGCTCAAGACACACGTCTCGTCACATTACACTTGTGGTTTTTAACGCGAGATTATCCCACTTCTGATGTAAGAATAGGTACGCCAGAATTTCCAATTAAATTTTATTTAAATATTAAATTCTATGATTTGAATACAAAGTTCAGCAGACAACCGTTCAATATGAAAGGCAAGGTATCAAGTGTCTTGAAACTAAAATTTCTTCCTTAATCTAAATGTAGTCATATGTTTTTTTTCATCCTCACAAAATAACTAAAGTTATGTTTAGTTTATCGGACGTCTTGACACATATCTTGAGTGGATGTGGTTGCGTTGTAAAATCCGAAGTTTGTCCTTACTAAGTATAAACACATCATAGATCATCTCTTATCGATGGTTTTTGTTGATAATAGACACCATGGGTAACACATGGGCTGGCTGTACGCTGACATACAATAGCACTTTCCAAAGAGTCAGGTCTTTTTAAATGAATATTATTTCTAAATACTCCGGTACAACTACCTTCAAATGTTTTTAATGATGTTCTACTGCAATGGTTCATTTCACAAGCCTTGTCATTTGCTGTCAACTATGTATCATTGCTTATACGTTGAATTATACTGCTTCAAGGTAGTTGTAATTTTGTTCCAAAATCTATGAAATGTTCATTTTTATTGGGTTTAACCCTAGTTAATTCTTGAATCAAACAATCAAGATCTCTTCTGTCTGAAAAGCATTGCTTCAATGCATGTTTTAAAAAGTACCAACTATTCAATTCTTCGCGATTTCCTACCAATGCTTCAGCTTGTCCAACTAGCTTTTCTTGTATACATTCGAAAATATGATGGTTCAAAATGTTAACGTTGTACAGGGTTATTCATTATAAATTACCCACCCCTTATCATCGTTATTATTGATCGTAGAAAAAAAAGTTATATATGAAAGTTATATGGTTTCAACTGAATTTTCTAAAAATGCTATCAAAAATTCAGTTACTCACCGTATACAGGGTGAAATAAAAATGTGATGTATTTTTTTAAATATAACACCCTATATATTATTACATTTTTAAAAAGATATTTTTTTTCTGATTTCAAAAATATATCATATGTTACCCTTATCTTGAGCCGGTATTGAGTTATTAACCCTCGAATAGCATGAATAGTATAATTACGGAATCATTTGCATTTTCAAAGAAGGTCATGAAAATGACAACTGTCTGTTTCAAAAGTGACATTTATTTTAATAGATCATCAAAATGGTGTATAATAACGAAGAAAAAGTTAATGTTTTTATTTAATAAATTTAAAAAATAATAAACAAAAAATAAACTCATAAAATATGTTCAAAATGTCCACCATTCTTTTCTACACATAACTGATAACGTCTTCTTAAATTAAGAAATACATCCGGAATGATGTTATTATTTTCATCATTAACTTTGTTTATTGCCAGTCGAATTCGGTCTTTAATTTCTTGAATATTATTATTGTTATAATTATTAACGATATTTTTTAAAAATCCCCAGAAAAATGAATCCATGGGAGTTAAGTCCGGACTATTAGATGGCCATTTAATAGTTCCATTATTTCCCATCCATATTGGAAACACATTGTTCAAATGTTCTCTAGCGGGTTGGACATTATGGGGGGGAGCACCGTCCTGCATCCAAATCATATCGTCGAGTTCGTCTCCCGCAAAAGTGTTTAAAAGAATATTTTCAACATCTGGAATAATTGCTTCTAGATAGGCAATTCCAGTTAATTTATAATTATAAAATATGGGACCAACAATTTTATTTTTAAATATTCCGCACCAAACACTGACTGTTTTTCTGCCTGATTTTTTAATTGGTTTGACTAATCTTTTCCTACGCATCTGATTTTCCCAGGATCTTCTATTTTTTCTATTGAAGATTCCTGCCGTAGAAAGGATCTTCATTTAGCTTCTGTAGCATATATCGGCAGAATTCTAGTCTTTGCTGTTTTTGATCATTAGTTAAATATTGCAAAGGTAAGATTTTATATGGTCTGTAATTATTTTTATTCAATGTTCGTTGGATTTTCGAATAACTTTTATTTAGTTCTTTACTAGCATTATTTATAGAAGATTCAGAGTTTTCTAAAATATAATATAATTAAATATAAAATATTAAAAAATCCAAACTGTGCATCAGGTTACCTTCGAAATGAAGCAGTATATCCAATTGCTCGTCTTGGTTAATTTCAACTTCTCGTTTTTTCCTATTTAAACTATAGGTATTATTCACTTTTCTGTAAATGTTATAGAGAGTATTTTCTGACGGGGTAGGAAAATTAGGATATAATACCCTGTATGCTCGTTTGGCAGCACGTTTGTTTTTGTTATTTTCAATAAAACAGGTGAATATGCGAACTTTTTCTTCGTTGTTATACACCATTTTGATGATTTATTAAAATAAATGTCACTTTTGAAACAGACAGTTGTCATTTTCATGACCTTCTTTGAAAATGCAAATGATTCCGTAATTATACTATTTATGCTATTCGAGGGTTAATAACTCAATACCGGCTTAAGATAAGGGTAACATATGATATATTCTTTTTTAATTTCTTGGGAAATTAAACCACAATATTTTTAAATTCTTTATTTCAATGTTTCAACGTTGTCAAGAAAAAATAAGTAAAAATTGATTTTTATCCCTAACTGACACAACGGAAAAAATTTGAAAACTAGACAATCAAAAAAATTTTGAAGTTTAAGACTGTAAAATTTTGTTATCAAATTTTTATTAAGGTCCATTCATAGTAGATCATATCTCCGGTAAAATGTTAAATGAAATATTTTATGACATTCCAACGATATGATAGTCTACTAGAAATGGAATCCAGTGAAGTGCACGTTCCAGGAACGGTTTTTTTAATTGGGATAGCGCGTTTTTTTCGCTTATATTGGAAATGTTGTTGATAAAACGCGTTTCTTGATACTTTTTTTGTGTATGAATATTAAAGTTTTCAAAATATGTATATTCAGTTTTGTGATTTTGTGTATTGAAATGTGTATCGATTAACAACTATTCAAATTATAAATCATAAGAAAACCTGGATAAAAACTTATGATGCTATCCTGATAACGCAGGTAAGCATGTTTGCAAATAGCTGACTTAAAGAAGAGGGTCATCAAATTCAATGGGATTCGTCAAAAATAATATTAAGAGAACCCAATAATAAAAGACGGAAAATCAAAGAAAGTGTTTTAATACAACTAAATGCAGATAAATGTGTAGCTAGTATTTTAGCCGAATGTAGTCAAATTTGGTTACCAATGTTAGAAAGAGAAATTTCCAATAATCAATTACCTGCGTTATCAGGATAGCATCATAAGTTTTTATACAGGTTTTCTTATGATTTATAATTTGAATAGTTGTTAATCGATACACATTTCAATACACAAAATCACAAAACTGAATAAACATATTTTGAAAACTTAAATATTCATACACAAAAAAAGTATCAAGAAACACGTTTTATCAACAACATATAACATAACAATATAAGCGAAAAAAACGCGCTATCCCAATTAAAAAAACCGTTCCTGGAACGTGCACTTCACTGGATTCCATTTCTAGTAGACTATCATATCGTTGGAATGTCATAAAATGAAATATTTCATTTAACATTTTACCGGAGATATGATCTACTATGAATGGACCTTAACAGGTTGACTGCCATATATAAACGATAAAAAATGACCCATACGCCAAGGGAAGAATAGTTATAAAAATGACCTTTTAAAAGATATGTTCTATATGTTTGTACAAAATTCATCAAAATAATAGCAGTTTTCCAAAAAAAACTGTCAGCGGTCGTATACGCCCGCCCGAGCATAGGCGGCATATTTATGTCATTGTTGCCAGCGGTCGTATTGACAGCGGTCGTTTTATTCGAGTCGTAACTTGTCAGTGTGAGACGTATCAGTTCAGTTTCGTTTTGATCTTGGTCGCTGTTTGATGTGCACGTGCCGCCATGAGTAATCGTAGTAGAAAAATTGTTGAACTAGCATTGAAAGATGGCCAAAAGTCAGGTAATATTCATTATTTACCTTTGAAATATACATTCTCAAATACAGTAGTGGAAAAAAGTTTGGAAACTTTTGTCCTTCGTTGGAAAAGTATTGGAGTAATGACGACCTATATAAGAATGTGATTATACCAAAAACCATGTCCAGAAACAGATTCCAGTTACTTCTCAGAATGTGGCACTTCTCCGATAATAAAAGTTGTCCAGAAGGGGATCGTCTTCATAAGGTGAAGCCATTAGCAGAAAAACTTGTCAACAACTTTCAAAGGATCTACACTCCTGGCCGGACATTTTGTATTGATGAGTCCATTATTCCTTTTCAAGGGCGATTGCTATTCAAGCAATATATTCCACAAAAAACCCATAAATATGGAATAAAACTTTTCAAGTTATGCAGTGACAATGGGTATACGTGGAATCTGCGAATATATGCCGGAAAAGAAAAAGGTGATGGCAACGCTTCTGTTTCAACAAACATTGTGATCAATCTCTCCAGGGACCTACTAAATTCTGGACGAACCATCATAGCTGACAACTATTATACAAGTCTCGAACTCACAAATATTTTGTTGGACAGTAAGACACACTATATTGGTACCTTGAGAGCTAACCGGCGTGGAAATCCGAAAGAAGTCGTACAAAAAAAATTGAAGAAAGGGGAAGTATTCGGACAAGAAAACGAAAGAGGCATATGTGTCTTGAAGTGGAAAGATAAGAGGGATGTTCTTCTTCTCACCACTAAGCACACTGTTGAAACAGTGAATGTCCAGCGGCGCACTGGTATGGTTCAAAAACCGAAGGCCATAATCGAATATAACGAAGGAAAATCGTCGATTGATCAATCTGATCAGATGACCAGTTATAATTCACCCTTAAGAAAATCCCTAAGATGGTATAGGAAACTTGCCATAGAATTTATTTTGGGTACAGCGCTTGTGAATTCCCATATTGTATACAACCAGCTTGCTGACAAAAAAATTAAAATTACAGAGTTTCGTGAACAAGTAGTGAGATCCTTTCTGACATATGATGAAACCGCTCATGAAAATAAAACAAAGCAGAGACCATCGAGGAAATCAGCAATCCATAAGTTCCTCAAAAAACAAGGGCCTTTCGATAAAGTCCGGAAGTACTGTAAAGGTTGTTATGCAAAAAAAATTCAAGGGAAAATAACTAAAAACCAAGTCAAGAAGGTTGTAACATATTGTGAAACATGCGAAGACCAGCCTCATTTGTGTTTGGAATGTTATAATATCTCACATTCAAAGTAGTTATAATGTTTTTGTAGTATTCAAACCCCTTTTCACTTGTTTTGTTTCGTGTAACTGCATTAATTTGTCAATAAAAAGTAAAAAATAAAATATGCCGTTTTTTTTCAATAATTTTTCGACAATTCCAAAACTCGCAGTGATATGCGAGCCTCGTAGGCCAGAGCGGTCGTATACCGTACCTTAAAACGTTATAGATAGGACCGCTGGCAAATGAGGATCGATAGTTTTATATGGTGCATAGCGGTCGTATACGACCGCCATGGCATATTGGCATGTTTACATGTCGGTCGTATACGACCGCCGTGGCAGTCAACCTGTTAATAAAAATTTGATAACAAAATTTTGCAGTCTCAAACTTCAAAATTTTTTTGATTGTCTAGTTGTCAAATTTTTTCCGTTGTGTCAGTTAGGGATGAAAATTAATTTTTACTTATTTTTTCTTGACAACGGTAGCTGGAACGCTACCGAAACGTTGAAATAAAGAATTTAAAAATATTGTGGTTTAATTTCCCAAGAAATTAAAAAAAGAATGAATAATATACCACAAGGAACATACAGATGATATATGATATATTTTTGAGATCAGAAAAAAAATATCTTTTTAAAAATGTAATAATATATAGGGTGTTATATTTGAAAAAATACATCACATTTTTATTTCACCCTGTATACGGTAAGTAACTGAATTTTTGATAGCATTTTTAGAAAATTCAATTGAAACCATATAACTTTCATAGATAACTTTTTTTTCTACGATCAATAATAACGATGATAAGGGGTGGGTAATTTATAATGAATAACCCTGTACATACGATAGGTGGAAATCAATTTTACGCAACGCAATAAAAATTTGTTTAATGCCATCGTAAGGCCTAATACGTATTATAAATTTAAAATTTGAATGAATCCCAATTAACTCTGTTCTCAGTCATCTTTATAGTGTTTATATCAAGTGAACGAAATTTTTTGAAAATTTCTTCAAGTTCGTTCATAAAGGAGATCAACGAAAATGATCGAAATATTTGAAATTTATCAACTTATCTATCCTTCTTCTCAGGAGAAATAGGCATCAGCTGATCGTCACTTCGTTCTGCAGTTTCTTGCCCTGATGTAGGCACCACGGAAGAATTTGATTGGCGCAGTCGAGTCTCGCCAATCAGTATAAATATGGGTGAATTTAGCATCTTA
Organism: Galerucella nymphaeae; assembly: GCA_963978555.1. Classification (NCBI taxonomy): domain Eukaryota; kingdom Metazoa; phylum Arthropoda; class Insecta; order Coleoptera; family Chrysomelidae; genus Galerucella; species Galerucella nymphaeae. The sequence goes on from OZ021704.1 coordinate 13,890,992, forward strand.
ATCCGAGGAAACAGCATCTATAACATAGCCAAAGCCTCCAATGCCATTTGACTTCCCTTCGGAAGTCCAAAAAATTCTCGAGATAACTTGCTTTATCTTTATGAATGCAATTCCTTTCGCCCGTAGGATGGTAATCAAGACGCTCCGTCTCCTAATATCGTCCTACTATAACTACAACTGCTCTGTCCAAGGACAAGGCAACAAGGCATATTTCAATTTCTTGCCAAGCTCCTAACCTCGAACTAATATTTCCCTTACAAAAAAGTACACAGCGACACATTGCGAAAATTAACCAAATGGCCATCCTTTGGGTGCACAGCCACAGCTGTCCCTACCGCGACCTTCAAATCATGCCATTAAATTCACTAGTCAAACCCTGAAGAGGACTAACTCTCCTATAATAGGGTAGAATCAAATTTTACTTAGCTTGCTATCCGATGATGGATAATTTAAATTTCAAATCAAATTAAAATCATGCTCGAACCAAAAAAGGCATCTTAAGTTAAGTCGTCTACGAGTTTCGACTCTAGATAGATATTGAGTCCACATCGTTTTCAAGAAATCGTCTCCGGGCTCCGACTCGAGACATCGTTTGAATCAACAGCAGTCTCCATTATTATCTCCGAAAGAGCTTGCTACCCGTCTGCTAGGGCAAGGAATTGATCCTTTGACCAAAATCAGATTATCTATAATAATCAAAATCGAATAATACTACTTAACTGTTCAGGTTCAAAGAGGGTGAGTAGTAGGTGATAAAGGAAAAACAATATCTATTATACTATTTGGTTTTATTATCTTTACCTTCTTGTCGGTTGACTAGTTACGGCCACTAGGCCCAAACCATAGACAAATATACTTATTATTACTTCTCTGGGAAGCAAACTACCCTCTGACAAAAACAAAAAAAAAAGAAGAAGAATTTGAAGTTAAATGTTAATCACAATGTCAATTAACTCTATACTGTTGCACGAGAATATGATTAATATTAATATACAATATTTACTGCGCTATCTATTCCTTCGAGGGAGAATAGTTTACCCTCGTTCTCCTAATAATAATAATACTATTTTAGGTCATTGTATACAATAGGTCCTGGTGGATTTTCCAAAAAAAAATTGTACTGGCGTATTCAGTACACCCTCTGGATCACTAAACACAACTCCGTTTTTGGCGCACGCTTCTAGTTACTTTGCTATTGGCGTTTAAAGTATGCAAATTTTCTAATTACGCGGCAATTGTTTCCATATACACTTATGTGGTCTGTGATACACTTCTCCCGACGCACCACAATCCTCTCAAAACGGGACTGGCGGTGTTGCCAAGTTAGTTGGAATACTACTCAATGGGTATTTCCATATACCTTATTATAACCATTGTCTAATATAAAGAATATATTAGACAATGTTATTACTCTTCTCGAAACGGGACTGGCGGTGTTGCCAAGTTAGTTGTAATTTTGGGTTGGGTATTTTTATGTATCTTACCTTAACTGAATTCTTTCTCCAAGCTCTTCCATTTTTATTATTCACAATATTCTCATTTAAATCAACATAGAAATATCATATGCATTATACCTAACTGTCACTTAGTTGCGACTAGTATTTTTATAATTATATTTCTCCATAATTGTTTGTACAAATTTTTCCTCACAATATGGTTACACCGTTTTCGAAATATAATGTCGCGATAATACACCTATCACCGTATTGTAATCACGAAAATAATAATTCTTCACGCAATTTCTATTCTACACGTTGTTAATAACATCATAGATTTTATAATTTTACTGTGGCGAGTATGAAGAAATTCTTAAAAAATCTTGATTTACATTTGGCAACATCGCTGTTTGTACTTAATTTGGAACTGAACGACCCTTTGCCGTTATCATTAATTGTATAATATAAACAAAAACTATTGGTTCTATTGGTTCTGAAATGTAAACAAATCTCTTGAGGCCCTCTTGAAAAGTAAAATATGCTAAGCTAAGGTGCATTTTTTCGTTTCGTTCTTTATTTCAAAGCTGTTTTCATTATGGATGTTTCAAAACCGTCGGGATCTCATTCGAAATTAACAATTTCAAGTAATAGTGAACGTTGTAAGGGATGTGTCATTAAATTTAATTGTTTTTATATTTTAAAAAATTCGGAGGATAATTTATTTGACTTTTTCTATAGACACGGTGTTTTAAATCGCACATTTAATTGCCCTCAGTGCGGACACCTTTTGAAAGTGAGTGCCTTCAAAAATCGGCCTGTGTTTCGTTGCCAGCGGGTAAATAAAATTAAAAAAAAAGGTCAAGTGTGTACCACCAATATTAGTATATATAAAAATTCTTTCTTCGCTAACATAAAACTGGGTGTGGTCGATGTTGCTGAGTTAGTTTTTTTATATATAAATAAATCTCCACCCCGTCTTCAATTTATCCAAAGACAAACGGGAATATCACGTAAGACTTTGATTGACTTTTTTTCTTTCATCCGCGAAGTTTTCATATATTGGTGTGACAAATTTAGTGAAACTATCGGAGGTGAAGGGAAAATCGTCGAAATAGATGAAGCGAAGATTGGGAAAAGGAAATTTAACAAAGGGAGGTATCTGACCGGACAATGGGTGTTTGGAGGCATTGAACGCGACTCGCGAAAATTTTTTGTGGTAGCTGTTGAAGATCGCTCTGCCGAAACTTTAATCGACATCATAAAAACTAAAATTCTGCCGGGTACCACTATTATTAGTGACTGTTGGCGATCATACGACCGTTTAAGTGAAGAAAATTTCAATCACTTAACGGTAAATCATTCCGTCAATTTTGTTGATCCCGATAGTGGTGCCCATACCCAAAATATCGAAAGGCGTTGGGTAGAAGTTAGGAAATTGGTGCCGCGATTTGGCCGGAAAAAGGAACACTATGTGTCCTATCTTAGTGAAGCTATGTTCATGATGAAATATCCCGACGAACGTGACCGATTTCATGTGTTTTGGGATCTGGTTGCAGAGTTATATCCTTCAATGATAATTTAAGTAAGTAGACACATAGATTTTTACATTTTTTTATGGTTAGGTTGTGGTTGGGGTAGGTTTTATTTGGTTAGGTTAGGTTTTTTTGCTTCAAGTTATTTGACTTTTTGATATAAAAAATATTTTTTTCATTTTTTTTTGTATAAAAAAAAGTTTGGCAAAATTGATTCTCTTCATATTATTGGTTCTTGAAAAATGTTTCACGTTTTTTGGTTAGGTTATGGTTGGGGTAGGTTTTATTTGGTTTGGTTAGGTTTATTGCTCCAAGTTTTTTGTCTTTTTAATATGAAAAATATTTTTTATCATTTTTTTGTATAAAAAAAAAATTTGGCAACACTGTGTTTCTTAATATTTCAATTTTTCACAATTTCCCTACATCGCAGATAAAAAAAGGGCTTGGCAACACTGCAACTTATTGAATTTTACCCATAATCATTTAAAAACTCATGCTTTTGCTTTACCCTTATTTATACCCACCCAGCACCCCTATTCACTCCATTATCCCGTTAGTGCGCCTATTGGGGATGATTAAAATTGCATTTTACAGTCATTTTAAGCAGTTTTCTGCAAAAAATCGCGAAAAATTCGACCAGGACCTGTTGTATACAATTACCCTATTTTAGTTCTGAGATATTAGTCCCAAACAAGGTGAGTACTAACCCAATGGTATATATATACTTTTGGTTTACATAAATAATTACAATATATATCTGATTTTCTATCAATACTATTTGAATGATACTTTTGGTTTACATAACTAATTACAATGTATAACTGAAGAGAACTCTTATGTAAGTAGTGACAATTTGTATCTTTGCTACAGATTGGTATTGATTTTATATCATTACTATTAGAATGCTACTGGGAGCAGTACAGGGAGATTTAAGGAATATATGCTTAGATCCTACCTCGTTTTACCATCTCATAGTAACTCGGTATGGAGAGCCATGTGGACTATCTAATGGGATGAACCCTGACGGTTGTGATCTGTGCCCTTCAAACTATGTACTGGGAAGCTTGTGTAGTGTTGGTGGATGTAAACTTATAAACTAGAAGAAGCCAAGATGATTTGTCTTTGAAAATCCAGGTGAGAAAGCCAACAATTAACAATCAAAGAAGTAAGAGAAAACTGATATATAGGAAGAGGCCTAGAATAAAGTAAATGTCAATTAAATCAATTATGCCTGTATGTTTAATGATCCTTTTATAAGGACTGCGGAAAATGAAAAGACCTACCTGTAGATGGGAGTTCGGCCTCTATTTGAATTCACAAGTAAGACCTGGTTATATCCTCTTAAAGAGTATAAATCAACTAATTGATTCTTATGTTTCAGGTCTATCTTTCTTTTAGCTTGATTTATAAATCCTCAAATTTGAGTAAAATTAAGCACATGCTTTTCAAAAAAAAACCAAGAGAAGAGAACGAAGCAGGAAGTTCTTACATTGACATCCTTCGTACTCTTGAAGTCAAATCTTTAGGCAAGTTTACAAAAGGTTAATAATTTTGTTAATTACAACCAGTTGAAATTAATTAACCAGATAATTTGATCACTGGTTAAGTTGTGGTCAACCTGGCACTAGAAGGTCAAATACTATCTTTAAAACTTGTTCTTCTTTTGACATTGTCCTTTGACAATTGAAATCTAACCAACTTAATTAAGTAAACAATATAAACAAAAATATCTATTGGTTACATTCCCAAAGTTAAAAATGTATCCACTTGCTGAGAAAATTCACATTAATTTTTTTTTTTTCAATGTTTAGTTTAGTTTATTAATCAAAAGGTAACATTTATTTTATTATGGCGAATGATACTTTTATTAAACTAATTTGAATTACCAAATCATTTGATTTTATTTCAGCCCAAAGCCTTCAAACCGTAACACACCCCCCTTTCCACGAAAGTGTTTTTCCTCACAAAACACATGGAAGATGGACAAGACAAGAAGGACAAATCCAAACCCAAACGAATAAACCTAGTACTATTTAGAAAGGAACATTATACTATGAACTAATTGTTTTCATCTATGTCATCCGGAGGATGAGATTTCAGGTCTTTGGCATGCCAGGTACCTATTAATTTTCCAGTGTTGTCTTGGAGCTCATATGCCCATGGCGACACTACCTTACTTATGGTGTATGGGCCGGTGTATTTTGGAGCCAGCTTAGAAGTGAAATGTTTGGAAGCATCAGAGATAACAAAACTCTTTTTCCATACTCTTTGTCCTAAATTAAACCGTTCGTTCCTGTGTCGGAGATTGTAAACCCTTGCGCTTTTTTCGTATGCCTTTTGCAAACGCTTTGAGACATCTTTATACAGCTGTTGCAGTTCATCCGACCTTCCATGATCTAAATCTAGTTCTCTATTTTGAGATCCAACTTCTTCACCACCTAAGCGTAATTCTCTTCCAAACATAACAAAATTAGGGGTTAATGAAGTCGTCTCATGTCGTGCAGATCGTATTGCCCACGAAACTTTTGGTAGGTACTTATCCCATGAGCGTTGGTTGTCCCCAACATAACTTCTTAACATGGTTTTGAGAACGCGGTGTGTTCGTTCTACCGGATTCGCTTGTGGATGGTAATTGGCTGTAACACAGTGTTTTATTTTGTACTCCAACATAAATTTAGCAAATTCAGCGCTTCTAAACTGAGCACCATTGTCGGTTATAAGACGATTTGGTGTTCCAAACAATAAAAATACCTGCTCTTCTAAAATTTTTATTATTGACTTGGCGGTGACCCTACGAATTGGGAAAAAAAAACAAAATTTGCTGAAACAATCGAGGATTGAGAGAATATAACTAAACCCAGAACTACTCTTTGGTAATGGACCTACAACATCCACACATAACAGTTGGAAAGGATGAGTCACAGAGGGTGTTTTACTCAGAAGTTGACCAGCAGGTTTTCGGGTGTCAGACTTAGTCTGTAGACAAGTATAACAACGACTTATATACTTAGCGATATCCGCTTTCATTTTCGGCCAATAATAGGAAGACGAAATTCTACCGAGAGTTTTAAAAAGACCTAAATGACCGCATGTCGGGGGATCGTGATTTTCTTTGATAATTTTTGCCCGTTCACTCTTTGGAACCACTTTTAACCAACCACTGGACGAGGTTTCTTCTAGAATGGGATACTTCAAATTTGCTCGTTTGAACATTTGATTATTCTGTAGTCTCCACAATGGATATTTATCCGGATGCTTTTCGATAGAGCCTCTCATACGGGAGTACCATTTATCAGATAACGCGCTTTCGCTGGGATCGTCCTCTAAGATGTCTATCCTGGCTGGAGCTCGAGATAAAGTATCGGCTATCACATGATCCTTTCCCTTGCGATGTATAATATCAAATTGATATTGCTGTAAACGCAACACCCATCTAGCAATACGACCCATAGGGTCATTGATGTTAAAGAGCCACTTTAGACTATAATGGTCCGTTACAACGGTGAACTTAGCTCCCTCTATATAAGGCCGAAGTTTTTCAATTGCAAATATTACCGCCAAACATTCCTTCTCGGTAGTTGAATATTTGCGTTCCGATTTTGTCAAAGATCTACTGAGGTAACAGATTGCTTTTTCCCCATCCTCAAACTGCTGAGATAATACTGCGCCAAGACCATAATCAGACGCGTCGGTTTGAACAACAAAAGGTCGATTAAAATCTGGACAAGAAAGCACTGGGGCCGATATCAGATGATTTTTGATTTTGTCTAAGGCCTCGCTACATGAATGATCCCAAACAAACCGGCAATTTTTCCGAAGGAGAGATGTTAAAGGAGCTGAAAGGGTCGATAAGTTAGGTATAAATTTACGATACCATGATGCCAACCCTAAAACTCTTCGGACTTCTGAAACACTCCGAGGGGTTGGGATGTTGACGATTGCTTCAACCTTCTCTGGATCCACGGACAGACCATTAGAGTTGACTATATACCCAAGGTACTTTAGTTCGGGTTTACAAAAGTTGCACTTTTCCCTATTCAACGTTAACCCCGCGGACATTATCCTGTCCAACACTTTGCCTAAAACGCTAATATGCAGATCGAATGTCGAAGTGCAGATGACTATGTCATCTAGGTAGACGAACACATATTGTTCCAAGTCTATTCCTAACACTTTGTCGATGAAGCGTTGCCACGTCGCAGGAGCATTATGCAGTCCAAATGCCATCCTTGTAAACTGGAATAATCCACGAGTTGGGACCACAAACGCTGTAAAAGTTCTAGATTCCTTAGCTAAGGGAATTTGCCAATATGCGGACTTAATGTCCAAGGTAGTTAGGTAATGAGCGTTACGCAGTTTGTCTAATGTAGACGAAACGAACGGAATTGGGTAGGCATCAGGAAGGCTAACAGCGTTTAGCCTCTTGTAATTTACACAAAATCTATAAGATCCATCTGATTTAGGTACCATCACAATTGGCGAAGCCCAAGCGGAGTCTGACGGTTCGACTATCCCTTCTTTCAACATTTTCTCCAATTCTTCATTTACATATCTTTGGAGCGTAGGCGAAAGAGGATAATGCCTCTGCTTAATCGGAGGAGAGGTAGTTCTAATGACGTGCTCCACCTTACTAGTACACCCTAACTTATTACCCATTCTAATGAAGGTAGATTCAAGTAGGTCATCTAGAATTCTTTTTTGACTATCCGTTATATGTTCGAGCCCCTGCGTGGTAGCTATCTCAAAAGATACTTCAGAATCGGATCGAAATGCCCATTCTCCGGAGTATAAGTCTGGGACAATGGCCATTTTCTGCCAAAAATCTATCCCCAAAACTAGATAACGAGGTATATCTGTAACAACCAAAATTTTAAAAATTTTCGTTCGATCTTGAAGGGTGATCGGAACAGTCAACGTACCCAAAACCCCACAAATCTCACCGTTAGCAACCATACAAGAATTTATTTCCGTCGACTTATCCAAAGAGCAACAATGTTTCAAAACTTGCCAACCTAAATTTCCCAAAATTGTTTTTGTACAACCTGAATCTAACAGCGCAAGAAAAGTAAAATCATAAATTTGAACTTTCAAGTAAGGTCGGGTATCATTTTTCGCGTGTGAGAGAACAAAATCAATAACCGATTTGGTAGACTGTTCACTGGCCTTCGTGTCATCGGTATAGGTCTGCCGTCGGCCTAATGCAGACCCTCCCTCGCGTTTTTTGAGTTACATTGCGGACAATTGTAAGAAGTCACGTCGTCCTGTCCACATTTATAACAGAATTTTCCTTTTCTTGGTTTTGGACATTTCTTAAACCGGTGGCCCCCCTCTCCACAATTAAAACATTTAGATTCTGTAGCAGAAGACTTGGTACTGACGAGAGCAACATTTTGGACATCGGTTGAATGACAGTCGTCGTTTGGGTTAGAGGAAATTGTAGAGACTCGACTTTGACTAGGAAACGGCGTGGTAGGTCTTCTGTATGCTAATTCGGGTTCAAGTAGCTGACGGTAATTGGTTGGGGGCGGACAAAACTTTTCAGTTCTAAAGGTAGTTTCCTCAACGGCTCTACCCAACCCTACAAGCTCTGTAATATCGGATATACACCGTAGAGAAAGTTGAGCCTGAATATGAGGTAACATATTGCGTCGAATTATTTTAACTCGCTCTCCTTCTGTGGGCATGCTAGTCCCTAGCTTTCTAAAAAGATTCTCCATTGCCGCAACATAAGTAACCACCTTTTCTTTCGCTCCTTGGGTTCGTCTTTTGATTTTCTCCCGTAGATCCAATTCATAGTCGTATGGTAGAAAATCTTCCCTTAACCTGGTGACCAGATGTTCCCAAGAAGTGAAACGCTGCGTACGAAACCACATCAAGGCATCCTTGGTAAACAGTTCTATAGCCGATCTGAGCAGCTGCTCTTTAGAAACCCCACGTGACAACCGTAATTCCTCAACCCTTTCCAAAAAGGTAGTAACACTCCCCTCACCATCGAATTGTATTTTCCATCTGGACACGTCCTGATAATACGATTTAGGATGTTCATATAAGTTAGGGGTAACCCGAGAGATAAAAGCCCTATCTGACGGATCATTGTGGATCAATGATAGCTCCAAATCACGAAGACGACTTTCTAGACTTGTGGAATTTAAAGTAGGATTTGTTGTTGGCATCTGGTTACCCTGTGCATAACTCGGGGAAATTTGTTGTTGATCAATAAATCTAACAGAAGAAATATTTCGTGACAATGTCTGGAATTCTGGTTCTAGAGAAGATCTTTGTTGGGGAGTCACTCCGTTCTGAAATCTGACCATCGATTCCCGTCTTTGACTGTTACTGTTGACTGATATTGTTTCTGGCATATTGCCGGGTACATTATTTGTTAAATCACTTGTACCTTGGTTCACCCTTTGCGCCGGCAAGGTATTGATAGGAGTGATTGTTTCCCTATCTCCCTGAAGGATATCCCTTGAATTCCTAGCGAATGCTCCATGAACGGAAGTATTTGCTGTTTCGTGCAATATAATTTCGGGAACTAAAGGGTTCTCTTGGTCCAGAATACTTCCTTCGATCTGATTTTCCGTGTCCATTAAAGAGCCGTCAACACCGTAACTTCTTTGATCTTCTGCTTCAGCGTTCAAAACGTCAACAGAATCGATGAGTTGTAAACACTTACTAAGCAAAACTCCACGACGTTCTGTATCCTCTGCATATACCGGAAGCCTTCTTAGCCTTAAACTAACATGATAGAGACGTGATATAATTCTCTTGTATTCATTTTCCCTATTCCATCTATTAAACCGCTCAATATCCCTAGCCAAATCCTCTAGTTTCCTTTCACAAATCTGTAACTCCTCCTGAATTTGTACTGGCAAGTTTTCAGTGAGCACTGTAGTCAATCCGTCTCTTTCGCTTCTAAATGCACCTCTCAAAACAGCTCGATTTTCCGCAACTGTCCCTTGCACTGGTAAACCTCTAATCTGAATTTCGTATACCAGCTCGTCGCTTAAGAGTCTATTAATCTCCATTTCGAACAATAACAACAAAAAAAAGGAAATGAAAATGCGTCCAAAACCAATATGTGAAGTGAATAATTCAAAAACAATTATTGTTTTATGCTCTACAAACCCCGCCCCTCCCTTAAAAGGAAAAGCCGTCCAAAAAAACAATAAATCCCAACAGTGAAAAGTCCTTAATAGGAACTGCTCAACGTGAAACTTAGTACCTTCAAGGCTAAGAAATTAAGAAATTAACGATCCAACCTACTAGAAATTGATCCCACCTAGTCGAATAATTATCACAACTTTATTTATTACTTTGTATATTAAATATTTTAAGCTAAGTCTATATCTAATCCTTAATAACAAAAAGAAAATTAATGTAGCTATTTCCTTCTGTTACTTTTTATAAATAATCATATAAAATAAACGTATCCTTTGTAATTTTACCTTTTTTTTTTCTTATGTAATTACTGTCGTAATCCGAAAATAAATGAAAAAAAAAAGAATTTAATGTTTTCTCTTAATCTACCTTTCAATTACCAATTACATTATTGAAATTACGTCTCTAAAACCACCTATGCACCCCCTGAACACGTTTGGGCGCCAACTTTGCTACCCGTCTGCTAGGGCAAGGAATTGATCCTTTGACCAAAATCAGATTATCTATAATAATCAAAATCGAATAATACTACTTAACTGTTCAGGTTCAAAGAGGGTGAGTAGTAGGTGATAAAGGAAAAACAATATCTATTATACTATTTGGTTTTATTATCTTTACCTTCTTGTCGGTTGACTAGTTACGGCCACTAGGCCCAAACCATAGACAAATATACTTATTATTACTTTTCTGGGAAGCAAACTACCCTCTGACAAAAACAAAAAAAAAAGAAGAAGAATTTGAAGTTAAATGTTAATCACAATGTCAATTAACTCTATACTGTTGCACGAGAATATGATTAATATTAATATACAATATTTACTGCGCTATCTATTCCTTCGAGGGAGAATAGTTTACCCTCGTTCTCCTAATAATAATAATACTATTTTAGTTCTGAGATATTAGTCCCAAACAAGGTGAGTACTAACCCAATGGTATATATATATACTTTTGGTTTACATAAATAATTACAATATATATCTGATTTTCTATCAATACTATTTGAATGATACTTTTGGTTTACATAACTAATTACAATGTATAACTGAAGAGAACTCTTATGTAAGTAGTGACAATTTGTATCTTTGCTACAGATTGGTATTGATTTTATATCAATACTATTAGAATGCTACTGGGAGCAGTACAGGGAGATTTAAGGAATATATGCTTAGATCCTACCTCGTTTTACCATCTCATAGTAACTCGGTATGGAGAGCCATGTGGACTATCTAATGGGATGAACCCTGACGGTTGGGATCTGTGCCCTTCAAACTATGTACTGGGAAGCTTGTGTAGTGTTGGTGGATGTAAACTTATAAACTAGAAGAAGCCAAGATGATTTGTCTTTGAAAATCCAGGTGAGAAAGCCAACAATTAACAATCAAAGAAGTAAGAGAAAACTGATATATAGGAAGAGGCCTAGAATAAAGTAAATGTCAATTAAATCAATTATGCCTGTATGTTTAATGATCCTTTTATAAGGACTGCGGAAAATGAAAAGACCTACCTGTAGATGGGAGTTCGGCCTCTATTTGAATTCACAAGTAAGACCTGGTTATATCCTCTTAAAGAGTATAAATCAACTAATTGATTCTTATGTTTCAGGTCTATCTTTCTTTTAGCTTGATTTATAAATCCTCAAATTTGAGTAAAATTAAGCACATGCTTTTCAAAAAAAAACCAAGAGAAGAGAACGAAGCAGGAAGTTCTTACATTGACATCCTTCGTACTCTTGAAGTCAAATCTTTAGGCAAGTTTACAAAAGGTTAATAATTTTGTTAATTACAACCAGTTGAAATTAATTAACCAGATAATTTGATCACTGGTTAAGTTGTGGTCAACCTGGCACTAGAAGGTCAAATACTATCTTTAAAACTTGTTCTTCTTTTGACATTGTCCTTTGACAATTGAAATCTAACCAACTTAATTAAGTAAACAATATAAACAAAAATATCTATTGGTTACATTCCCAAAGTTAAAAATGTATCCACTTGCTGAGAAAATTCACATTAATTTTTTTTTTTTCAATGTTTAGTTTAGTTTATTAATCAAAAGGTAACATTTATTTTATTATGGCGAATGATACTTTTATTAAACTAATTTGAATTACCAAATCATTTGATTTTATTTCAGCCCAAAGCCTTCAAACCGTAACAAGCTCTGACTTACTCCCAGTAAGATCGTGGCAAAGTTACGGAGAAATTTTAACATCAAATCAACGAGTTTTATTTTTGTGCAATACCACTTAAAGAAGTTAAAAATCGTTCATCGTCCTACACAGTACTCCCTCAACAAACTCAGGGTACTACTTTATTAGTCACACCCTGAAGGAGGAGTTGCTGTTGTACGGATTGAGGAATAGATATAGAAATATTTTTTGTTATTATAGGTTCAATGCTAAATTTTGGGCTTAGTGATAAAAACTGTAGAATATCCTTAGGTATATCTGTATCTGAAATATTTTTAATCCAATTATTTTGGGTTTTGAGGATTGAGTTCATTTTTTTGTTAATCAGATTATTAAGTTTCTTTTTTTGTTTATTTTTAATTTCGAAAAATAATTTATTATATATAACTTACTGTCTACTAGAAAAATTTTTCTATATGTTTGATATTGTTGTGTAAAAAGGTGGGAAGAATGTTCTTTTTTCTACACTGTAGTAGAAAGCATCTTCTATTGTATTCTTTCGCTAGCTTGAGTTCAATTTTAGACCATGATTTCAAATTTTTTTACCACTGTTTGACCATAAGTTATTTAGATGGTTGGTAATACCCCATATTGGCATATAAATTATAAGAAATATTTGCCAACTCAGTAACGGAGACGATTTATGTGGGGATGTGGCAAGAAAATACCAGAGAGTACTCTTTTTAAAATATATTCCAAGCTTTCGAATATAATATATTCATTTTCAAGGACTGAGAATCATTAAGATATATGGTCAAATTATAAAATAAATTAATGTATAAATTCTCTTACATTATCTAAACGAGGATATCGGTATAATAGTGAAAAATATACAGGGTGAATCACGACTAACGAGACGGAGGTTTATGGCGAAACGGTAAAAAATTTGAAATGTTTGTCACCTTAGTAGTTTGTACATCCATATAGGCTACATTTTAAAATTATTTTGAAATATACAGGATGTCCCAATAAAGTGTGGCGTATCAAAGTTATATTTTTTCTTATGGAACACCCTATATTTGATTGCAGTTTCTGATTGGAACCAAAAAATAAAGTGATGTTTCATAATGGTTCCCTATACCTAAATACAGAGGGTTCCGAGTTATGCTGACTTTTTTAAAAATGTGAGCATTTCGAAAAACATTGATAACTCATTGATTTAATGAATTCTAGCGAATTTCCTCTCACAGCTCAATAGTCGGACATTCATTGAATGTATTCCACGATTGAGTACTAAACATCTCTTTACAGGGTGTTCAGAATTATCAGTTGAATTATTAGATCATTAAATGTGTTATAACGGGCTTATTTCTAATGGAACACCCTGTATTTCAATAATTCATCATATTCAAAAAAATGTCCTCTTTCGAATGATATGAGGGTGTCTTATACCTAGGTACTATACTTTTCGCGCAATTTACAATTTTCTTAAATTGTATGGTAAATTGATTTTAAAACATCTGCAATTCTCTCTAAATTTTATACTAATTATCTTGACAAAGATATTGTGAAGAAATAATGCTAATAAATATGCATACTCATTGTTCCTGAGGTACACTAACTCTTTTTTACCGACAAGCATTTGAGTACATAATAAAACAAAAACACATTATTAATAAAGCAAATACATAAATACTACGAAACGAACAACAAATTATTGAAAGCAAAAATTGGAAAGTAACTATGATGGATGCTCCAAATGCTTGTCATCTTATGCAATGCAACACGTGATTCTGGCTCCAAACTATGTACTTACATTATTCATACATACCGGGTGTTATAGACGCGAAAGCGTCCAAAATTATTAATTTCATATTTCAAGATATTTTTATTATAACCCCATTCGAAGAAATCCATCTTGGTCAGTTCTGGTGACCTAGCTGGCCAATTACAAGGACTTCCCCTACCTATCCATTTATGTCTTAATTTTCTATTAAGATAATTCCTAACAGCAGGAGAAAAGTGAGTGGGAAAAGTGATCTGATGCTAAGTCTAATTGTAACCACATTTTCTTTCTGATGCTAAGTGGTAGGTTTTCGAAGAAGATCTAGAAGATATTTTCCAAAAAACTCAAAAATTTTCTTCTGTCCAGGTATCCGTCAAAAACATACGTGCCGATAACATATTGGCCCACCATCCCTACCCAAACGTTTACACTCATCCATTTTATGGCTATTATAGTAATTTGTCATTTATTGCTTTTAATAATTTGTTGTTCGTTCCGTAGTATGTAAGGTATTCGCTTTATGAGTTTTTGTTTTATTATGCAGATGTTTTAAAATCAATTTACCATACAAGTTAAGAAAATTGTAAATTGCGCGAAAAGTATAGTACCTAGGTATAGGACACCTTTATATCATTCGAAAGAGGACATTTTTTTGAATATGATGAATTATTGAAATACAGGGTGTTCCATTTGAAATAAGCCCGTTATAACACATTTAATGATCTAATAATTCAACTGATAATTCTGAACACCCTGTAAAGAGATGTTTAGTACTCAATCGTGGAATACATTCAACGAATGTCCGACTATTGAGCTGTGAGAGGAAATTCGCTAGAATTTATTATATCAATGAGTTATTAATGTTTTTCGAAATGCTCACATTTTTAAAAAAGTCAGCATAACTCGGAACCCTCTGTATTTAGGTATAGGGAACCATTATGAAACATCACTTTATTTTTTGGGTGCAATCAGCAAATGCAATCAAATATAGGGTGTTCCATAAGAAAAAATATAACTTTGATACGCCACACTTTATTGGGACATCCTGTATATTTCAAAATAATTTTAAAATGTAGCCTATATGGATGTACAAACTACCACGGTGACGAACATTTCAAATTTTTTACCGTTTCGCCATAAACCTCCGTCCCGTTAGTCGTGATTCACCCTGTGTATATAAAAAATTGATATGAAAATTCATAAATTGAACTAAAAATTCAATATAATATATATAATATTTAATATAACATTCAACAAAACTTTTTCTGTTTATTCCTATTTCTGATATTAAGGTCGATTCGAATAAAGTTGATTTTGATTGAAATTTCAATTTTGCAAAGATTGTTTTTCGAAATCTAAGAGATAGGCATACATTACACTGAGGTTATTAAGGTCAGTTTTATTAATATTGCGATTATTTTCTTGTGAAATAGATGCGGTTTCCAAAAATAGACGTTTCTTATAATTATTTTCAGTGATTAATACTTTGGCTAATTGATAATCAATTGGATGGCCTTCATAAAATGCATGCTCAGCGAGGGCACATCTATCAGAATACAACTTACTATCGCTTTTGTGAGAAGAAATTCAATTGGTTAATGTCCTTTTAGTGTGACCAATGTATTTTTTATCACAGTTCAAGCAAGGAATTCCATAAACTATGTTAGTTAATTCTTTCATCGGTGTTTTATCTATGATTTTCCTAAAAATTGATTTGATTGTGAGGTGTTGTTTGTTCGTAGTTTTGATATTATGTCTTTTAAAGATTCCTGAAAGTTTAGGTATTACTGTTTTTATATAATATGGTGAAGACATATAAATTGGAGGGTTTATATTGTCAGTTTTAATATTTTGTGATCTATTATTAGTAATGTCAGAATTTCTGTCAAAAGTATTATATAATATTCGTCTTAAAAGATATGGAGGATATGAGTTTTCGTGAAAAAGATTGTACAATATTTTCAGATTTTTTTGGTGGAATTTTGGATCTGAAATTTGAAGAACTCTACTTTTCATCTGTTTGATCAAGTTGATTTTTGTGTTTCATGGATGATATGGATGGTGATTTATATATCTTCTTTTATACCAGTCGATCGATATTTTATTATTATTGTCTCTTATGGTGTCAAGAAAAGGTAGAGATTTTTCTGAATTTTCTTTTTCAATAGTGAATTGTATATAAGGATCAAATGTATTGAAGTGGAATAGTATATTATCTATTTCATTGCATGGAAAAGACAAAATTATATAATCGACGTACTTTTCAATGAAAAACAACTGGAATGGTAAGACAGATATAACAAAGTCTAAGATATAATTCATTACATAGTCTGCTAGTATAGGCGATATTGAAGATCCCATGGGTGTTCCAAAAGTCTGTTGGTAATTTTTATCATTATAAGAAAAATATGTACCTACTATTTATCACATTATTTCAAAATTCGCACTTATTATTAGTAGCATTACAATCAGGTGATCTAGTGGTAGTGGCAACCATGATAACAGCTGAAATTACTGTAAGGTCTTTTCATTCAGGCTAAATTTGATAATTTCTGTTAACGCGAACCAACCTTCTAGACGTTGGAAGAACATTTTTTGCCATTTACCTGTTTCTTATGATATCTTAAGATAGTAAAGAGATATCGCCTTGCGGTTTGCGGTTTTTATTACAAATTTAGTCTACTTTTCAATGATCCACTTCAATTTGTATGCTCCCATTTGAAATTATTAAGAGAAAACACATTATTTGAAAAATTTAAAAACAGCACCCTCTTGCATTCATGTTATCAATCAGATTGCTCCATATTTACAAATTTTCGATTGATCAACAAAAGCTCTTTTAAACAACATCAAGTTTATTAAAATCGGTCAAGCAGAACCGAAATTACAGGTGTTTTTTCGTAACAAGGTTCCCACTCTCCCCCACTCTTTATTTGAATAGATAGACTTAAACTTGTCATATAAAAAGTATGCGGAATTTGTTGAGGAATCTGATTATAATGTTTAATATGCTCATTAATGGGGTGAATTTTGAAAAAAACTCATTTTATAATTTCAACTGTCAAATACGCCCTCTAGCGGTGGACTTACAATTCTGAAAATAATTTCCAGGTTTTTTTCGAGGCCACTTTTGTCATAAAATTTTTTCCCGAGCCTGTGCTACAATCCACTCCTGAGATATGGCCGACGGCCGTTCTTAGTTGGCCACCCGTTACAGGAAAAATACATGAACTGGTTACATCTACCAAAACCAGCTTATTTTGTAGAAAGACACGGCAGTGTCAAAGAGAGTTGGGTAGTGATTTTAGTGGATCTTGATACTGGTTACGAAACTCCAAACTCATATACAATACATCAACGTACAAAAGTGGAACATCAATAATATTCAAGTATTCATATTCAATAATCATGGTAACAAATGGTAGGGTATACCAGGTCACATCCCAGATCAGTGTCCTAGAGTTTCCTCTTCAGCATTAAAATACCATATAAATATTGAATAAAACAAAAAATCAATGTCTCCTGACATGGAATGAATTGGGGCGTTTTGGAATAAGCAATAAATTCAAACTTTCACATATCTTAACGAATCAAGGTGAGGTTTTTTAGTACATCATGTGCAACTGGGTAGTATCTAAGTGAATGTGTCAACTGTTCATGTACAGGGATGCGAGACAACTTAGTAATGGGTCGAGTGTAGACTCCACTTTGAGTTCTGATGCTGACAGCTCGTATTTTCCCGTCTTTACCATGGAAAACTTCAATAATTCCGGCCAAAGGCCACTTAAGAGGAGGGGTACCATCATCTTTGATGAGAACTAGTTTATTAATCTGTAAATCTTCACAAGGTTTCATCCATTTTGGGCGATTCTAGAGATGGTTGAGGTAATCAGTTTTACATCTCTTCCAAAAGTGTTGCCGGGCTTGATAACAAATCTGCTAAAAGGTTAATCTATTGAAAGATGCTTCCGAGCAATCTTTTTCAGAGAGGGAAGTGAGTGGGCTACCTATAAGAAAATGTCCAGGGGTCAAGGGGTTGAGATCTGAGGGGACGTTTGACAAAGGATGAAGAGGTCGGGAGTTCATTATTGCTTCTATCTGAGTGAGTACAGTGGTCATCTGTTTAAAGGTTAGGACTAGGTTTCCAACGATGCGGACCAAGTGATACTTGCAACGCCGAATGCTTGATTCCCAAATTCCTCCCCAGTGCGGGGAATTTGGAGGAATGAAGGTCCAAGTTGTGGCAGTAAGGAAGAGAGAGTTTTGTATTTGATCTAAATTTGCTTTGTTTTTAAAAAAGTTATAAGGGGAGTTTTTGGCGCCGCGTCGGGCAATGAACCTTTTCAAAGATGCTAGAAAAGCTTCAGTAGTGGGATCTGATACTAGTTCTATGTGCACTGTTTTTGTTGACATGCAAACAAAGATTGAGATATAACTTTTAATGATTGGAGCTTTCCTCAGGGTTGAGGACTTCAGAGAAATGGGGCCACCAAAATCTACACCGGTGCGGAGAAAAGGGCGTGATGCGGAGACTCTATAAGCAGGGAGATCAGACATAATTTGAATAATGGGCTGGGACTTGAATTTGTGACAAATTGTACATTTTGAGATTATCCGCTTAATTTCTCTAAGGGCGAGTTGTATCAAACGCCTAAACTCGGTTTAATTTTAACTGATGTTTAGACTGATGTAATTGTTGATAATAAATACATCAATCAGACACAGTCTAAACATCAGTTAAAATTAAACCGAGTTTAGGCGTTTGATACAACTCGCCCTAAGGCCATCTAACGGCCAGTATATCAAACGAGTGTTTGACAAAACGTTTTGAGGACCACTGTGTCCCAAACGGATATGTTCATGTGAGGTTACTTTACATTTACTAGGCATGAGAATAGGGTGCTTTTGATCATATGGCAATGACGAGTAAGAGAGTCTTCCTCCGACTCCAAATAATTTGTTAGAGTCCAGGAAGGGGGTGAAAGATAGAATTTGTTTGTTGGGTGTTAACTGATTAGATGACATCAAGGAGCGTTCTTTGGGAGAGTAAGATAACTGTGTTCTAAGCAATATAAATGTTCTAGACTTTTCCAATTCTAAAGTAATGAGAGGTCCTGTAACCTTTGTTTGAGTTGACTTGACATTATGTATGAATCTAAACATGAAGGCGAGATAGCGTACTAATTTGGAGAAGGAATTAAAAGTATTGAACAATGATACTCAAAAATCAGGAATATCTATAGTTACAGTCAGTGTAGTCTTTTTTTCTTCCTGAAGGTGTTGGTACCAAAGTGAATGAATGAAGGGAGTTAAAATCAGTGTCAGGGTTGTGCAAAAATGATGGACCATGAGACCAAAAGATATGTTGGTTTTGAGGAAGGAGTCCTCGAGATAAAAGATCAGCTGGGTTGAGAGAAGATTTAATGTGACGACATTGGAAGTTTGTTTAATTACTTTGATTTTGAGCTACTCTGTTACTTACATAAACTGACCAACGGGAGGGGTGTCCTTTTATCCAAGACAGGGCAATTTGAGAATCAGACCATAGGTTTATGTATTTAAATGTGAATTGATTGTTAAAAATGTTTAAAATGCGGTTAACAAGGGTAGTGAGTGAAGTCATTGCTGTGAGTTCTAGCTTGGGAATAGTTGCAATTATTTTGAGAGGTGCTACACGAGATCTGGAGGCTATTAACATACACTGCACAATATTGTCAGTGTACACAGAGCGAAGGTAAACATTTTCACCGTAAGTTACCGAGCTTGCATCGCAAAAGGCATGAATCTCTAAATAAGGTGTCTTTTTTGGTAACAACACATGACGGGGAACTTTTAAGTCTTTTAGATGTGTGTGTGACATAATTCTGTCCAGTCTGACAGAATGTTGGCGTCTGTTATGGGTATCTCAATCCGTTTTGTGTAACCATAACTTTTGCATTATAAGTTTACCTCTAGCAATTAGGGGGTTTACTAAACCGAGGGGGTCAAAACAACTAGAAATTACTGACAAAGCAATTTGTTTAGTTATATTATTTACAGGGATTTGCGAAGGGACAGTTATGCGAAAATTGTCACTCGAAGGTGTCCAATTGAGACCTAAAATTTTAGAAGGTGAGTTTTCGAGGTTCAGATCTTTTGATTCCGAGTTTACATGAGATTTATTTATTTCTAAATTCAAGCAAAACTTGTGCAGTGCAAACCCGTACGGGCTTAGACACTCTTGTAGTTCATTTTTTAGCTGAGTCAATTCTTGTACTGAATTTGCTCCAGCGAGAATGTCATCGACATAAGTTTGAGTTAAAATTGCGTTCCTAGCTAACGATAATTCAGGATTGCGATAGGCGATTTCGTTTAAGGTTCTAACAGCGACATAGGGTGCACTTCTTTGGCCGAAACACAGGTTAATTCAATGCAGGTCAGGGGATCATTTGGGGAGTTTCGCCAAAGTATATTTTGGATAAAATTGTGTTCTAGTTTCATTACTATTTGTCTATACATTTTTTGTACGTCTGCGGTGAGTACATGAGAAAATTAGCGAAAACGACACAGAATATCGAACAGTTCCGGTTGCACTCTAGGGCCTGTTAATAGAATGTCGTTTAGGGATAGTTTTGAAGTGGTAGGACAAGAGAAGTTAGGTTGAAATACTTTGATCTCTACTAACAACTAACTGAGGGACAAAATATTTATTTTCTTGTTTTTCATTAACAAGAGATAGTGGGATTATACGTGCATGACCTAGCAGTAAATATTCGTCTAACATTCTCTTGTATTCTGTAAAGAGGGTAGGATCTTTGTGTAACTTTCTTTTTAGGGAGAGGAATCGGTTTCTTGCAATTTGAAATGAGTCTCCAAGAGAATTGTTAATGTCCTTGGATATGAAGGGTAAATCAACTTGAAATTTTCTATTACACAGTCGTTTGTTAAGCTTTTGTAAATTTCTTTTGCTAGTTCGTCTTCTAGAGACATGATGGGGAAAAGCAATACTTAATACTGGAGTTAAGCCAAGTGTTGAGTCCAGTTGACTAATACCTTTCTGTATAACTTCATATTCTTGGGGTGCTTTTGTTCTAGATGAGTGTAAATATTCTTGAGATATAGGGGGGAGTGAGTCAGTTTTACGTATTTTGTTAGAGAGAGTGAGAGTGCTAGGTGATACATTGAGAGAGCGAGATATTAGTTCTGGAGACAAGTTGTTGTTTACAAATGATAAATTATGATGAGATAAGTGCTCAAAATTTCAAGTGAGAGGTTTATTACCAACATTTTGAGAGTGAGCTAGACTTTCAGTGTTGTGAGACAGAGAGTATCAATTTTCTGAGCTAAATTATTAACATTTTGAGAGTGAGATAAAGTTTCTATGTTTGTACAAAAATGCGAGAGCGAGTGATAAGCACTAGAGGGAGAAGCGTTTTCTGTTTCAACACTTCCTGATATTATCCACCCTAAGAGTCTATTTACTAAGGAGGATAATCCTTTGCCTAACTTATACAGTCCGTTTTGTACAAGTTCAGAATATTTATCTGAATCTAAAAGTAAATCTATCGACGAGGGAATTTCGAATGAAGTATCGCCTAAATAATTTATAAAGTATTGGGGTATGTTCAGTTTTTTACTATCAATTGGAATCTGGGGTAAATGTGATGTTATCTTGTCTACTACTGCACAAGTAATGTTAAAAGTAGGGTTTTGAGAATATTGCGAGCTAAAATTAAAATTTACCATGGTGTTTACTACATTACCCAAACAGCAGAATATGTCCAGTGTACGTACATTTAAGACTCTTTTTACGTTGTTACGTCCTTGTCCGATAGTAAACGAAATATGTATAAAAAAAGTACGTACAGTGAAGGATATTGGTTGTACGTACTCTACGATAAGTAGTAAGGACGTACTTTGTGTACGTACTCTGGATGTACAAAATATGTTTATTTTGATATTGACATAAGCATATATAAAAGTGTAGTTGAGCCATCCATTGATAGATGGCGGTAGTTTCGCCTTTTTCATACCGTTATTGGTCTGAGCTATGTATCGTACCACAGCGAAATCGTGGGCCAAGTGTCTTTCAATGTGCAATATTTATTGGTGTAAAGAGATGGTGGCATCTACACCTTTTTCATACCATTATTAGGCCAAGTATGTAAGGAGTTCAGGTGGGCGGGAGGATCATAACAAAACATATATTTTAATGTGCATTATATATACTCATTATATTACTTTGATACACCCTGTATCTAGTTTATTGTCTATCGAAAAAAGTGAATCTGTACATAAAGATTGCAAAAATCCTTATGGAACCCTCGCTCCGGATTACACAAGTACGACAAGGATATATGAAAGAGAGAGAAAGAATAATTGTGCGCGGTCATCACTTTGTTTCACCTAGGGGTGTATTTGTTTTATGTACATATATGATATTAATTAGCTATAATATGTGTACGTCTTTTGTATGTAATTCCCGTACGTACTTTGAGAGCTAGCTGTGTATTCTAAGACTACAAATCGCTTGTGTAGGAAATCAAAAAAGGCATTAGGTGTGCTTAAAACATCTGTTCAATTTGCTCTTCAAAAGCTTTGCGCGATTGATAATCTAGTTTATGAACCAAAATTTGAACCAATAAGGATTCAAATAACTGATCCGGAGTGAAGTTTAAAGTATTTATAGCTTCCCATGTGGTTTGTGAATTAGACAGAAAAGTTCTCAAATTAGCTATAGTGCTTTTAACAACTTCTTGCGAGCTTGAAATATTTTGAAATAAATTGGCAACAATTTGCCTGTTATTGTTGTACCTTTTTTCTAACAAGTCTAGAGATACATGGAAATTCTGATCCGTTATGCTAAGCGCCTGTACTAACGAGAGTGCTTCACAAGTTAAATGTGACCTGAGATAGAACAGTTTTTCAGATTCTGACGTTATGTTTCGATTATCAATAATTAAAGATCTAAATAAATTTATAAATGTGGGATATTCGAGAGAGTTTCCAGAATATGCCGGTATTTTGATCTTAGACAGTTTTAGTCTAGAGTTTGAATTGTCAACAGATTGACTAGTGTCTGATTTAGTGTCTTTGTCTGATTCAATTTGGTCTAAAATGTTTCTTAAAATTTCCTGAGCGTCGAAATACGTTCTTTCTGGTAACTCGCTGTCGTCGGAAATCTCGTCAAGTTTTTCTAACTCATCCTGGTTCTCTAAATATTGGTTAAAATACCTTTCGGCTTGTTCCAAACTGATTTTAATTTGATTTTTGTTTGTGCAGTCTAAATTAGCTTCGGTTCAGTTTTTGAAACGTGTAATTTGATTTTTGCAAACGGTTCTGTTTTTCTTCAAATCATCCATTGTTAAAATCATTGTAAAACTTTTCTACAAATAATTTTAAGTGTTCAAAGGTTAAAATAAAATTGACAATAGGTTCTCCTATAGAGAACACATTTCCAAGCTGTAGAAATTAACTTTATGTTTTTCATTATTAAAAAATAAATTTTAAATTAAAACCGTTAAAGGCTATATAAATTCGAATCAGATTTTTGAGTCAATAAATATTTCAAATATTTTTCATTTCCATAAATACTAGTTTATTTATACTAGTAAAAAATAAGTAAATGTTTGAATAATAATTATAAATATTTTGCCAGTGATTACAATTTTGCGATCATACAAATAGGATTGAGAAATTATTTTGGGATTGAATAAAACACTTTTCATTTCTTGTAGCTGCTTCACCCTGTAACAAAAAACAGAGCAACATACACAATACCTGTAAAAATAGATTGTCCGTTTGACAATCTGTTACAACAATAAACATATAAATGGGGAATGTATGTTTCGCAAATTCTACTGGCAAAATTTAAAAATGAAAATAAAACCTCACTCAATTTTCTAGTGAAATTCACTAACGTACACATTAACGAACTAGCGCACACTTTTTCTTCCTACTTGAGATAAGGCAGTCTTTTTGTTTTTTCGATGTCCCAAATCTTTCATAAAAAATCCAGCGATGAAAGTTGTTTCTTCGATTCCAATAGAATTACCTTGAAATAATCCGGCTCGAAGGACCTTGTTCGATTATTGGCTGTTAAAAGACTCAATACCGAAAAGTGTACAACAGACTGTACTAGGTTCTGGTTCAGTTTGATTGATTTCTTTTGGTATTATTTTTTACTGATTCGGAAGATGTTGTTCAGGAAGTAGACACAGGCAGGAAATTCCGCGGACTGTGTAACACAAAGGGTTAAACCAACTACTACGTATTAATAAAATATCCAGTTTATCGCACCACTGAGATAATATCGCTTCGCGTTTACTATTACTGTATTTAAATGCGTACAAACTGCAATCAAAAATTTATGAAGCCGCACTGCACTGTACAGGAAAAATACATGAAATGGTTAAATCTACCAATACCGGCTTATTTTGTAGAAAGACAGGGCAGTGTCAAAGAGAGTTGGGTAGTGATTATAGTGGATCTTGATACTGGTCACGAAACTCCATTAGTTGAAAAAGTCCCAACAAGTTCAAAGTTACATAAATTACAACTTGTTACACAGGGTTGTTGTATATACAGTACGAGAGAAGACATACACGGAAAATGAGTGCTTTGTGCGACACACAGGAAGCTACTGGCAAAAAAGATTGTTTCTTTCGATTTTCCGATCTCCCATCGGACGTGGCGCTGAGTTTTAGGAAAGAGAAGGAGCGAGACGTTTTTTAGCATGTAGGAAGAGATGGCTGAGTTGAAAATGCATATTTGGGCTAATCCATTGTCTTTAGGGTGAAGAAGCTTGAAATTCGTTAGAACTGGGCAAGTCTAAATTACAATTTGTTGTATGCATGGAGCTAATATTAAGAGGAGATGACACAGTCGACTATCTTATAATAGGAAAATGGTATCACATGATAGACATTGTGATGGTAGCAATATGGCGTCGACGGCAGAGCCAGACTATTTAAATTTCCAATCATCAAAAATTTTTTCACTAGTAAAATTCTTTTTCGACAGTGCACATTATCATCCTTTTGACAAGCCTTATGTTGGCTGCCAAGAACCTCTTTTCACAAATTTCAACCACATATCTCTAATTTATTAATTATAGAAAATTTATTTGTGCACAAAGCAATATATTGCAGTACAGTCCTGTTTCGATTGTTTACTAACCTATAATATGTTGTTCCTGATGATTTTTTCGTATTTACACTGTCTCTACTTGTACAACTTCGTAAAGCACAAGAACCCATTATTGTTCAATTAATAAAATAGAAAAAACGACACTAACAAAAAGAAAATCCAAAAAATTCACAATTCACATCGACAAAATAATACTAATGTCAAGTTGACAAGTTAGCGGTAGTAAAATGGCGAAACCGATACCACTTTTAGCTCCATGGTTGTATGTTTCTAGGTGGATAAGCTGAATTGGAGTGAGATGAGATATTGTTTTGTTTTCAGTGGAAAGTTTTTATAGGCAATACGTAAACAAAAGCTGTGTTTTTCTATGAGTTTGCTACTGGACTTGAAGAGCTTTGAATATTAAGTAGACAGAGTCGGTTTAAGGAAATAAAGAGAAATATTCGAGTTAATTCGAGTGTGGCTTGAACACCTCAGTTAAAAAGGCAGTTTATTGTTTTTAAACACTAAGCAATCTTCTATATTTAGAGTACTACATGAAACATAAAATTTTCAAAAGAAAATCCAACCATCTGACAAAGGAAATGTTACAGTAATAATGGAAAATCAACAATATTCAGAACTATCTATAGAACTTATTGATAATAACACGTCATATAAAGAACTTACTAATGACCCAACTGCAAAAATAACTAGTAATTTTCACAATTCAATTAAATAGCTATTTTTTTTATTTAGTGCGCGAAATGCTACTTTGGTGATCGAGAACTGATTTGATTCACGAAAACTCATATCCTTCATATCTTTTGAGACGAATATTATATAATACTTTTGACACAAATTCTGACATTACTAAATATATATCGGATGTAGTTGGCCATGAGGTTCAGTTTTTCCAATCTATGGTCGGCATCAATTTGATAGTAACGATATTCCGTGAATAGTCTTCTTGCCGTAAATAATTCCTTCCATTATTATTGGCTCGTCAAACATTAGGAGACTGCTGACTTTAATTTTTTGATCTTGAATTTTGGTTGGGTGAACGATACCTAACAAAATCGCTCTGCTAGATTCTTTATAAAAGTTTTCAGTTACAATGGTTTTCGTGCAATTTTTAATATTGGGTAATTGACATCTGGATTTGATGAATTTTGTACAGAAATATACTGTGTATCAAGTGTGGAAATTTATATCACGGGTCTTGTGCACAGGTGAAAAACTTACAATGTGTGAAAATATGGGACACGAGAATTATTTGTTGTGAAAATAAGCTTATGGAATCGATAGAGGTCGTACCTAATAATATAGAGGTAATTATTAAGAATCTACAAGCAGAAAATGAATTACTAAGAGCTTTATTGTCGGAAAAAGATCAGAAATTTAAAATTTTGAAAGACAATAACAGGTTATTAAAACAAAACAATCAGCTATTATCAGATAAACTAAATACTTTCCAAAAGGATAATGACACCAACAAAAAAAATTATCAACTCATCGAGCTGGTCCACGAAACAAAACCAACTGAACGTGAATATATACGACTGGGATTTACCTCCAAAACAGGTACCATTGGTTCCAAACACTTCGAAGATTACTAAGCATAAGGAATTGATCTCTCAAAATGATTATCAACAATTGAAAGAAACACAACTGAAAAAATTGGATGAAATAATTGACCATAATAAACCAACTATGACGAAAGATTTTCTCTAACGAATTTTTTCGTCAGAGATCAACCATTGTTCATAAAACTAATAAAACTCCCCCAAAAACCTCCAACGTTCGTTATAGATGTTAGACTGTCCCGTAGGCAGTCAGTACTCGCCGTCGACTAGCTTCGAGTCGAAGAAGGGGTGGATCCTTCTATACTACAAGTTAATAAATAGGACGCCAGAGAAGTTAAGACAAGTACTGAAGGTTTAAGTTTTAAGTTAACCCACAACTCCTCAGTAAGTTAACGAAGGTGATTCCTCAGTAGGAAGGTCATTCAGGTATCATAAAATAAAACTAGAAAGTTCCCCAGACTAAAGAATAAATTTAATTATTAGTTTGGTTGGACCTAATGTCTCTTTTCTTATTCTAAGTTTACAAAGGTAATATAAATTCACAAAACCTGCTTATCGGCTGAAGGCTGATAAACAAGTACCAAATTGAGGAAATATTACAATAACATTAATCAGACAATACTTAGGTGTACCCAACACTACGTCAAGCACTGTTCAAAGTCTAACCCAATCCCTCGAGTACTAACACCAGAGTGTCATCCCAAGGTACCGTAGAGATGGTTGCTTACTTGACGTACGGAGAATATCCAAATACCCTCAGAATCAAATTTAAATCCAAAACTAAACCCCCCCTTACTGTTCAGAGGAATGTTAAAATGCTGAAAAGTTACAAGCAAAAATTAAGGTTACCAAATAAATAACAAGTGATAAAGAAATTTAAAACAATAGAAACTATAGTAATTATAGTTAATGTACCCAACAGACAAAATTGCTCAATCGATACAATATTTTACAACACCAATCTAATAGAAAACCATATGTGTGAATATGTAAAACCAATGGTACGTACCACTGGTTGTCCGAATATGAACAACCCACAATATATGTTAAAATATATGTATAAAAGTAAACCTTAGTAGGTACTAAAAATTTCTTATTACGAAATGTATATACAGGGTGTCCCACGACGAGTGAAAACTATCTGTATATGGCAAAATACTCATAGTAAAATCATGAAAATTTCCACGTTTGAGTTTTCGGATACGATCTTTTCAACCAAAATATTTTCAAAGATGGCCGACTTCCGGTTCCGGTGTAACTTTGTTATTTTGAATAGAACACCCTGCATATTGATACATTTTTGAAATCTACGTAATATTTTAGTATACTTTTGTCTGAAAACTTTTTTCGAAAAATGCACACATTTTGAGTTATTGAATTTTTTGTATCCTCAAAACCATTCCCAAAAACCTAGTAATCGCAATATTTACCACAACGGGCCGCTAAATCCAACACATGTTGCAACTAATCAAAATGGCCACGAGGGGTTTTATAAATTCACAAACAAACTTAGTACTGCTCAGGAAGACGAACAAGAAGGAACTGACAACTGACTGTCCCGTCAGAACTATCACTTCTCGTTCATAAATCAGTCAACACATAGAAACTAAAATTCCCTAAGGGCGAAGTATAAAGCGGATCGGCGAACACTATTCGTAATGTACCATTGTTTTCTATGGCGTCTGAGGTATAAAATATTTACGGTGAATTTTCACCGTTACACAACCAAAAACAACGATGAGTGCAATATGCAATCTATAGGTAAAAATATTGAAAAATAAAAAAATTTGTATTCGATACTTCAAATTGTTATTCTATATATGCAACAGAGCACTGGAAATCAACTGAACGAATGAAATATTACAAAATAAATAGTTATCATTTAACAAACAGTTTTTGTCGTAGTGAAAATATACATAAGGCAATTATAAGACGGAAGTCATGGATATTCACACATCAGATCGTTGTGCACAGATAATAACATTTAAAAGTATAGTAGTAAAACCAGTAAATCATGTTTATAAGAAATTTTTCGATAATGAAAATATTAATAATTTTATCAATCAACTTAAATTTAAAGATTGGAACCTAGTGTATACATGTGAAACTTGCGAAGTGGATGAACAATGGAATGTGTTTATGAATAATTTCAGCACTTTGTCCAATAAATGTTTCCCCCTGAAATATGTTGAATTATTTAGAAAAAAACACAATAATATTAAGAGTAATGAAATAAGAGAAACCAAAAATAAATTAGATATATGATTAATACTATACAGGTTGCGAAATCTGCTTCGGAAACTGGGTATTGAATTACACAAGTACGACAAGGATATATGAAAGAGAGAGGAAGAATAATTGTGCACGGTCATCACTTTGTTTCACCTTAAGGGGTGTAAACTTATTCCCGAGAGTTACCGACTGCTCATTGCCCTCCTATTTTAACTAGTTGGTGGTGGTAAATGGTAATTCAGTATGCTCCCAACATGGAAGGAGTGAGGGCGTTAAAGAAATAAAAAAATACAATCGTTATTACGTAACCTGTAAATCTTAAAATTCATTTTTGTCAACATGATCATTTCAGACCAAGTTGACAATTTCTAATTACAATAGGATATTATTTTAGCCATTTCAACTTGAAAATAAAACAGCATTTCTTGAGAGAACCACAATTAATAAACTAAAAATCCCTTCTAAAGGTAAACATAATTTTAATGAGTTAAGTGCTCAAATAAACCACCTTGCTGTGCCAGACAATAACCAAATCTGTGATAAAGATTTGATCTCATATCTCTAAGATTATTTGGCGTAATGCTGGCACAAACGTGCTGTATTTTCGCCCTCAATTCATTTAAATGATTAGCTCTTTCAAATGCATGTTGGTGAATGCAACACATTAAATTCTTTTAAAAACAAACTCAAAGATTATTTAATGAGTCAACATTTAAGTAGCAGCAATGGCTGTTGAGTTATGTCTATAAATTAGGCCTGCAAATCACTTAATTCTGTAATCTTGTTTTTGTTGTTTGATTTTATTTCTGGTTTTCGACTATACAATTTTTGTATTATATTTATTTATGTTCGTATTTGTGTTTTATATAAATGTATTATTATTGTCGACTTATTATCATAATTTTGACAGACGTTTACTGTAATATAATTTGTATTGGTATTATTATCATACAGATTGCGAAAAAGCTTATCGAACCATGCGGATTACACAAGTACGACAAGGAAAATATGAGAAAATCAGCTTGAAAGAGCGAGAAAGAATAATTGTGGGCGGTCATCGAGGCGTGTGCTTACTGCTCGAGGCCAGAGGCTGAATGTTGATTGCTCCCATATTTCAACCGCTGTTGCCAGAAGTGCATATTAATTTGTACAAATGATATTTTTATCTGGTTATCGTTAATTTTTTTTCAATTTAAAATCCATGTATATTCCTAAGTTCTCTTCAAACAATATAGTTGAAATAGCAAGTAAATTAAAAAACAAATATACTTCAGGTGAAGATGAAATTCCCACTGCTGTGTAAAAAAAAATAATACATGTAATTAGTGATAATTTAGCATATTTGATTAACAATTCTATTAAATTTGGAGTATTCCCATCTCAACTGAATTTAGCTCTAATTAAACCAGTATACAAAAAAGGAGATCCTGAATCAATAAGTATCTCACCAAGTTTCTGCAAGTTATTTGAGTCAGCTATGTGCAATAATATAATAGCGTCTTTCCAAAAATGCAATTTATTTAGCTTAAGTCAACATGGTTATCTTGGCAAAAGATCTGCACAAACTGCGATATTCCAATTTACACAAAATATTATCGACTTGATGGAAGAAAAATATTTAGCACTGGGTATGTTTCTTGATCTGTCTAAGGCGTATGACTGTCTTGACCACAAATTCTCATTATTGAAACTAGAACGTTATGGAATCAGAGCAAACTACTTGAAATGGATACAATCTTATATAGAGAACAGAAAACAAAGGGTATGTATTAGGAATAATAATTTTCAAAATATAAAGTCAGATGTACTAACAAATGATGTAGGAATTCAATAGGAAAGCATTGCTAGGCCATTACTATCTATTATATATATAAATGATTTATGCCAACATAATTTCAAATCCTACCAGTCTATAACTGTGTATGCAAACGACACTAGTCTTATTGCAGGTGGAGAAACATATCCAGAAGCAGTGAGAAATTGCAATGATATATTCGAAATAACAAAGGAATGGTTTGCACAAAACAAATTAGTGTTAAATGAGAAAAAACGAATATCATTCTTTTCAATAATACAAAATAAGATGAAAAGCCCAATGTAGTTGAGTTCAATACCAATGCGTCTTTTCAATTGACTGATTATACGAAATTCTTAGGAGTATTCATAGATGGAATTTTAAAATGGTCACAGCATATAGATATGACTTCAAAGAAACTCAGCAGCATAATCTATGGACTGAGAACTGTCACTAAATATCTACATAAAAAAACATCAAAAATTCTTTATCTTGCCAGTTTTGAGTCGGTCTTAAGGTATGGAATAATTTTTTGGGGTAACAATAGTAACGCTGAAAAATTATTTGTTATACAGAAAAGAGCAATTGGAATAATCAATTATATGAAATATAAAGACTCGTGCGGAACTGTAATTTAGTCTAATAACATATATATAGAATATATATTTTTGAGTGTTCAATGTATTTTCATGAAAACAGAGATATCAATTTCACCAATTCTGTAATATCACACAATAACAGCACAAGGAAACAGGAATTGCATTATCCACATCACAAGCTGATGGTAACTGAAAAATCTCCTAATTATATAACAATCAAATTATTCAATAAATTACCGCGATATATCAAAAGCTCACAATCGCTAATTATATTTAAAAAACAAGTGAACGAGTTCTTGGTTCAGTTAAAACCTTATAATATAAATAATAATAATAATAATATTTATTCATCGGCATAGTACAAATACAAAGTAAAAAATATAAAATAAAACATATAAGTTCAGCTGTGAATAAATGAATACTCGATAAGTGTAAAATACTTGTTTCGAGAAGCAATTAAATAAAATTGAGTAAAGTACCTATAACAAATTAATATTAAAAACTTACATCATTAATCGACCTATTTAAATATAAATTGGACTACACATTCTCATCCAAATACACACATACATTTAAAATTATACACTTACATTCATAGACTTCGGAATTCGAACAGCGAATACCCGTTTCGATATCAAACAAACAAAAATATCAAAATATAAGTACAAGTACAATTCGACATAAGAAATCTCGAGACATCAGGACAACGATATAGCAAAGGTACGTAATTTTTTTTTTGTTAGATCTAGAGTTCCCATAATATATCTAATAGAACATTCGCTGAAGTTTACTTCTCTTACTCTGGAGTATGTGCTTTTTCAGTTCTTTTTTAAAGTGGTTAATGTTTTTCATTGACTTTATTGTTTCAGGAATAGTGTTATACAGTTTGGGAGCGAAATAAGAATATGATCTCTGAGTAGCGACCCTAACCATCAGGGGAGTAACGTAATGATTTTTTTGACGAGTGTTGTATTGATGGAGGGGAAGCAATGCTGTATGCTTGTTTGTATGATATTTTATACTTGTGCATAGAAAATATAACTGTCTTACGTCTAGTATTTGAGTTTCTGTGTACAGAATATCAGAGGAGCATCTGATATTTTTAGAAAATATCAATTTAGGGAAACGCCTTTGCATAACCTCGATAGAATGTATGTGAGTATTCAGAGTTCCCCCCCACACCGCTATTCCGTAACGAATATGACTCTCTACTAGGGAATAATATAAAGTCTTCAAGTGCTTCAGTGGTAGGATTTCCTTGAGTTTCCTGAATTTATATAAAATGGTCCTCAATTTGTTGACAGTATACTTTATATGTAAATCCCACTTCATATGCATGTCAATTATTATTCCTAAGTATTAAATTTTTTTTTCGGGGAGGATGTGGAAGGGTGTTCCATTACTGACTACCGAGTGAGCGAATGGAGGCATTCCAGCTGAGTTACAACAGAAAGGTATGTAATGTGTCTTATCTATGTTAACCGTTAATAGTTTTTTATCCAGCCAACATTTGATCGTAGAAAACTCCCTTTCAACCGTAGCTTTCAATGAGTTCCAGTCATCTGCTTTATAGAAGATGGCTGTATCATCTGCAAATCCAACTATATTTTCTTTGTTACTCAATGAGAAAAGTCCATTTATATATATATTAAATAATGTTGGTCCTAGTACGGAACCCTGAGGTACTCCACAGTCTATCACCCTCTCACTGCTCAGTACTTCACCCATTCTCACCGCCTGGCATCTTCCTGTTAAATAACTTTCAAAAAGCTTCAAAATATTGCCTCGCATTCCAATATCTTCCAGCGACTGAAGAAGGAGGCGATGACTGACAGTGTCGAACGCTTTGGACAGGTCTATGAACACACACAAGGATGGTCTTCCCTCATTCAAAGCTTGGGCAATTTTTGAAGTTAATGACAGAACAGCATCTTGAGTTGAAATTTTCTCTCTGAATCCAAATTGATAATTTGAAATTAGTTTGTACTTATTGAGAAAATCAACAACCCTTTTTTGATGATTTTTTCGAATACTTTCGATAGATGGGTAACTAGAGAGATTGGGCGATAGTTGGTGATGATGGATGTATCCCCTTTTTTAAACAATGGTGTAATGAGGGATTTTTTAAACTTAGCAGGGTAAACACCTTCCTCCACACATCTATTCAATAAATGAGTCAAGTGCTCTAGAATATAGACTGATATTTGTTTAATAGTTTCTGCCTTCAAGTCATCACAACCCACTGCCTTGTTATTTTTTAATTCAAAAATTATGTTTCTTATTTCCATGGTGGTAATTGGTTCGAACACAATTGAATTGAGTATAGGTGATCTTTTTATTGTGTAATTCTTGTTGTTTTTTATTCTACCAGCGAGAGTTCTACCCATTCCAACAAAGGTTCCATTAAATGCATTCGCAATTTCCGTTTTGTCCGTCAAGATTTTGTTTTCTGTAGGATGTTTAATTTTATCTATGATGTATTTTTGTTTTTTTGTCCCTGATAATTGTTGTACAACATCCCACAGAGTTTTTGAATTGTTCTGATTTTTTTCTATCAATCGGTTATAGAAATTGGATTTAGTTTTGTGGATCAGTGAAGTTAACTTGTTTCGGTAGCTTTTGTATTCTTTTTTCAGATCATCGTTGGTTGGCAGTTTTTGTATAAGACGAAACATCTTATTTTTTTTATTAATAGAATTTAGTAATCCAATAATATAAATGAATACTTAAATCATCATGTATCCTTAAAATTGTAGGTGTGACGTATTTTATTGCAGTACCTAGGAATTTGAATAAACCTTTTTTCTACTAACGCAAATTATCTTTTACTTCTTCGAGTAAATGGGAATATTGGGAAATTAATGCTGGATGCGGGCTATTTTTTAGGGTTTTAGAGTTTACGGATAAAATTTCTTTTAACTCATCTACTACTACTAAGTGTGCAGGCGAGCCTTGTCCTGGTCAAACTCAAGCCAAGGTTCCGGCACTGAGGCCACTGGCGGGACCATTGTACAATTCCTGCTACGTAAACATCCAAGAAGCCGGGCCCTTCAATAAAGGCCACAACCTTTTTCAATGGATGCTTGCTTTTGTCTCCAGGGGCCATAACAGGGACTCCGAAAATTCGCCTGCGTAGTACAGCCCAGTGTGGACACTCTGAGAGTACATGGACTGACGTTTCGTCAGTCATGCCGCAACCCCTACATAGAGAACTTTCCTCTACTCCTAGGTTGTGGAGGTGTTTCTCCATACAGCAGTGCCCTGTTAGGAGTTAGGTTATCTTCCTTAGCCTACTCCTTGGTATTTCAGTAGCTGCCCTAGTGTGTCCATCAGTCCATCCCTTCAGTAAAAGTTTGGATTGTCTAAGACCCTGCAGAGCATTCCAATGAGCGAGGTGCTGATTCCTCAGCCACTTTTTCGTCTCCTTGTGTATTTTTTGTTTTGTTAGGCCCAGAGTCGGGCCCAGGCCGCAGCCAGTAAATCCGCCATATCGTTGTCCTCAAAACCAGAGTGGGCTGGAATCCATTCTAGCCACACTGCGTTCCGCCTTGAAAGAATAGCAAGTTGTTGTCGACATTCGTTAGTAAGTCCTGAGTTACTGGTATACCCACTCAGGGCTGTAATTGCTGCTTGACTGTCGGAGTACATGGTTATGTGTCGATCTACATAACCTCTGTCTAGGTTCATCTGCTGGCATTTCAAGATAGCATATATCTCGGACTGATATACAGATAAACCATCACCCAATAGTACACAAATTTGTGTTCTTGGGTTCCTGGAGTAAATCAGGCTGAGTATTCCTCTCTTTTTCCCAGGACTCTCTATCCCAGATCATGGCCCTGTATGAGGTAGTGAAGTAGTATTTACGCAGGAATTCGTCAGCCGCCCAAGCCAGAACTGGAATATATTCCAAGAGCCGGAGCTTCTTGACGTGCCTGATCTCTTCGCACGTATCCCAGCCGTTTCAACCGAAGGAAAGCCCTCTCCGCCTTAGCCTCGATCATATGATGAGGAGGGCGAAGACCAAGGATCACTTCCATCGCAACAGTTGGTGTAGTCCTCATGCAGCCAGTTGCCCCCAAACTGACCACCCTTTGAAGGAGTGTCATTTGCGATCTAGCCGTGACAAAGGTTACCTTCGGCCACCAGACCAGAGCCGCATATGTGAGCATAGGCATCATGATCACTCTATAGAACCATATGATCGTTTTGGAGGTCAGTCCCCACCTCGGACCAATGGCTCTCCTACAGGCCCAATACGTGTTTGTCACCTTGCTTAGGCAATTATTAAGATGAACCTTCCATGCCAGTGGTTTATCAAGGATCACTCCTAGATACTTCACCTGCTTAACCACCGGCTGTGGTACTCCTTCAAGATTCCGACCCTCAGGTCTTATACCTCTCTTTTTGGTGAAAGCAGCTATCTGCCTTGGCAGGATTTACTGCAAGTCCGTGTTCGTTACACGACCCATGTACCCCATTTAGAGCCCTTTGCATGAGGTCGCTGAGAACGGTAATGTGCCTTCCAACAACAAAGACAACGATATCATCGGCATACCCGATCGTTAGAAAGCTTACCGTTTTAAAGGATTATTAGCTCGTCAATGACTAGGTTCCACAATGTAGACGAGAGAACACCCCCTTGCGGACATCCTCTAGCGACGATCACTTTTGCCACATGGTCTCTCCATGTGGCCTCTACTGTATGGTTGCATAGCATGGCCCTAAGCCAGTGAGTGATCATTGTCTCTATTCCATAATTTGACGCAGAACATAGATCCTACAGGGGTGCTGTCAAACGCCCCTTGTATATCCAAGAAAGTTCCCAGGGCGATCATGCCATTTTCCAGCGCCTTATCCACCTGGGTTATTAGTTATGTAAGGCACTTTCAGTTGACTTGCCACACCTGAAAGCATGTTGGTTGTTGTACAAAGGATACCTAAGCCCAACCCTTTCCTTAATGTATCGATCAGCCACCCTCTCCAGTGTTTTCAGCACAAAGGATGTTAGGCTTGACATTTGAGGTACCGATACGATATATTCACAGAAAGCCCGCCAGGCATCTCTCCGAGCCAACCTGACCACACTCTTGTACTCATTTCGTTTCTGGCAGTATTGCTCTCAATCCAGATTCGACTTTGTCTTCCTAGCCCTATTAAATAGGCGCCGGGTATGTTCCAGTAGCGAGTTCAGAAACTTGTTCCAACATTTGTGGCCCTTACCCTCTTCCCTCGTTTTTTTTGCGCAGTTTTCTTCATAAGACGAGACAATAATCGACCCCAGCTCCGCTATGGTCTAATCGATCTCATCATTATTGCTGAAGTTCCCAGGGAAACCGCCAAGCCTTCTTGCGATATCCAGTTCATACCGTTCCCAGCTGGTAGTCTTGGGGTACTTAATATAATGTTTCTCAGTAGCAACCCTGTGACTGAAACAAATGTAACTGTGATCCGACAATGACGGATCATCATAAACATGCCAGTCCCTCACCATACTTACAACGGTACTTGACAAAAACGCCACATTCAGAACTCCAGCCCTAATCCTATTTCGGAATGTTGGTTTCGTCCCTCGGTTGGGTAGCTGCAAGTCAGTGATACCTAGATAATCAAGCAAAGCCCCTACCCTGCAATTGACGCCTGTGCTGTCCCACATAGTGTGGTGCGCATTGGCATCACAGCCAATAAGAAGAGGCAGTTTTCTGACCATGCAATATTCCACCGCCTTGCGGAACTCCTCAGTTTGTGGTAGTGTTGTGGTAGAGTCATAAGGCAGGTAAGCTAAGCAACCCACTAAACTATGCCTTGTACTATGCCTGTCCAGGAAGTCCACTCTCACCGCTACTATGTCCTTGAGACAAAGTTCCTTTATTAGTATTGCACTCACACTGGAGTGCGTGGAAATGCAAACTCTAGGATTAGATTCACCTACTGCATGGAATAAGATACGCCTGGGTGTGCCCAAGCCTCGCACATGACCTTTATACACCTATGATTCTTGTATAAGGCATATGCCTGTCTGCAGCTTCGCCATCCTCTGCGCGAATACTACTGCAGCGGCATGGCAATGCTGCAATTTAATCTGGGTAAATTTGAAGGCCCCTTCAACAAACATCGAATATGTATAGAGGTACCTCCTTACCCATTGATAATTTACTCCGGGGTAGTCTCCGTAGTTCCCAGAAAGATAGCTCTAGCCTTTTCGAGACCATAACAGATTTCTCCCTTCGTGTGGTTGAGTGCCCCCAACGATCGAGGATCAAGCCGGCAGGCCCGAATTACCCACCCTTCAGTCCTCAGGGTCGGATTACCAATCCGGATCCTTCTGAAGACCTTTTGTGGAGGAGACTCGATCGGCGCTGGCACCCAAACCATTGCTGACTGCTTAATAATTTTGAGCGCCAGTCCCTCCCTCTTAATCTTATTTGCAACCACTTTGAGCCAACCCAGAGCTCCAATCCGCACAGGTCACCATAACGGCTCCCCGGGCAAACGAGTGTCCCTCAAGCTTGGCACAAATGAGGTGCCAGTCCTGTACTCATCCTGATGCTCACCAGGGACCGTGCACACCTTCTTGAAAGCCTGCCTGGCCTCTGGTGGCGTGTTGTGCAGCCGAGACCTCTTGGCCCCCCTTTGGTGGCATCAAGCTTGACCCCGCTGGGACCAGCACTATCATGTGTGTCCCGGCTTGGCAGTGATGATGTCACCTCTTTGAAGGGGCCAGTTGGGCTACCTTTCGGTATCCCCTCTGTCGCCCTTGCGGCTCTTCTTTTCCTTTTTTTGGCACCGCAAATAGACTTGCGGTGCCTTTTCGGCCTTTCAGGTGATGAGACAGTTGTTCCCGACATTGCCTGGGCCTTCACCGCTCCCCATCATCTGAACATCCTTTTCGGGGGGCTTGGTTTCAGGGCACCTCCCTGGAGCCTCTTTCGTGAGAGCCCTATATAGGTCGCCCATCTCCAGAGTCTTCTCAGACGTCCCCTTCTCCCGAGCCCTCCCCTCTTCTCTATCACTTGATTCATCTGAAGAATCCATATAGATCCCACGAGTGGCAAGGGAAATCTTGGTTCACCTCCGCAGAGCCCCGCATGCGGAGGTAAGGCTACCTACAATGGGGCTTCGCCCAGTTCCCCAAGGTGATGACCAGTAGGGCCGATCTTCTGTTCGGCCACGCATCCTGTAGGCCCGGTCATCCCACCGAAGGATTTAGGATTTTTGATGAGGTTGTCTCCTCTTGGCCCGGATAGTCAAGTCAAGACAACCCCCATACCTCTGGTCCGCGAAACATGACCACAGACCAGGGAACGTTGGTATAACAGGTGATGCCGAGGTAACCTCGAAGATTCACCTGGCATCGTAAGCCCTATGTGCAGTCCCTTGACCACGATACTACAGCTGGGATAGGTAAAGTTGGTCCGCGGCAGGGTTGAGGACTGCCAGTTGACAGACAGATTTTGCATTGATTAATGGAGTCGGAAATGGTAGTTTGCATAGAGGGCCAATAAAGTTGTGATTTTAGGTAGCTTCTAAAATTCCATTATGATTGTCGGTGTGATATTTCCTAACACATTCTATTTGTTTTTCCTTATCCTCAATATCATATAATTATGAAATATAGCTTTGACAGTTGAATTAATGTGATTACAAAAAAAGGTTCCAAAATCATGGGGTGATTTCATTGCAAATTTTTGGATTGGTTTCAAAATTTGTTTGAAGGCATCTGTAATTTCTGATTTCCAATTATCTATAACTGTTATAACATACCTATGTTTATTGAATATTTTTTTGTGAATTATTTTATAAATTTGAGATTGTGGTGTTGCAATAATTTGATTATTGGATAAATTTAATGGTTCTTCTGAAATTTGAATTCCGGTAATTGGGTGTTAAAATGTTGTGTATTATCGGTAGTTATTTTGTCAAATTCGTTCCAAAATTCGTCTGCGTCAATATCAATTTCATCTGGGGGTTCTGCTTGGTTTGAACTGATTGTGTCCAATGCGTTAATTTGTATGCGAGAAAGGACGTCAGCTACTTGACTTTCTTTACCTTTTCTGTATTTTACTTCAAAATTTTAATCTTCAAGTCTCAACCTCCTGCGTGCTAAGCGAGAAGTTGGGTCTTTAATTTTATAAATCCATACTAGGGATTTGTGGTCTGTTTCTACTATAAATTTTTGGGAATATATGTGAGGACGGAATGCTTCCATGAATCAATTATGGCTAATACATTTTTGAAGGGCTTCTTAGGAAAATATTCAAAATAAGGTTCGTCAATTCCCATACAAAAGGTTTTCAATGCAATATCTTTGAAATTGGGAGTTTTGAAATTCACAGTCGG
This sequence comes from Galerucella nymphaeae, assembly GCA_963978555.1. Lineage (NCBI taxonomy): Eukaryota > Metazoa > Arthropoda > Insecta > Coleoptera > Chrysomelidae > Galerucella > Galerucella nymphaeae. The sequence continues at coordinate 13,930,690 of OZ021704.1, forward strand.
TTCATTGTCATTTAGTGTTACTACTAATACTAAGTGTGCATGCGAGCCTTGTCCTGGACAAATTCAAGCCAAGGTTCCGGCACTGAGGCCACTGGCGGGCCCATTGTGCCATTCCTGCTACCTAGACATCCATGAAGCCGAGCCCTTCAATAAAGGCCACAACCTTTTTCAATAGATGCCTGCTTGTGTCTCCAGGGGCCATAACAGGGACTCCGAAGATTCGCTTGCGTAGTACAGCCCAGTGTGGACACTCTAGGAGAACATGGACTGACGTTTCGTCAGTCATGCCGCAACCCCTAGGAACTTTCCTCTACTCCTAGGTTGAAGAGGTGTTTCCTCATACAGCAGTGCCCTGTTAGGAGTCCTAGTATCTTCCTTAGCCTACTTCTTGGTAGTTCAGTAGCTGCCCTAGCGTGTCCATCAGTCTATCCCTTCAGTAGAAGTTTGGATTGTCTAGGACCCTGCAGAGCATTCCAATGAGCGAGGTGCTGATTCCTCAGCCACTTCTTCGTCTCCTTGCATATTGTTTGTTTTGTTAGGCCCAGGGTCGGGCCCGGGCCGCAGAAAGGAGCTGCCGCCCCCATTCCACAGCCAGTGCATCAGCCATCTCGTTGCCTTCAAAACCAGAGTGGGCTGGAATCCATTCTAGCCGCACCACGTTCCGCTTTGCAAGATTAGCAAGTCGTTCTCGACATTCGTTAGCAAGTCCTGAATTGCTGGTATACCCACGCAGGGCTTCAATTGCTGCCTGACTGTCGGAGTATATGGTTATGTCAGTTGCGATCTAGCCGTGACCAAGGTTCCCTCGGACACCAGTCCAGAGCCGTATATGTGAGCATAGACAGCATGATCACTCTATAGAACCATATGATCGTTTTGGGGGTCAGTCCCCACCTCGGACCAATGGCTCTCCTACAGGCCCAATACGTGTTTGTCACCTTGCTTAGGCGACTATCAAGATGTGCCTTCTATGTCAGTGATTTATCAAGGATCACTTCTAGATACTTCACTTGCTCAACCACCGGCAGTGGTACTTCATCAAGATTTAGACCCTCAGGTCTTATACCTCTCTTTTTGGTGAAATCAACTATCTCAGCCTTGGTAGGATTTACTGCAAGTCCGTGTTCGTTACACCACCCATGTACCCTATTCAGAGCCCTTTGCATGAGGTCCCTGAGAACGGTAATATGCCTTCCAACGACAAGGACAACGATATCATCGGCATACTCAATCGTTAGAAAGGAATACTGCGTTGCAGTATTTCTTTTCTTCGAGACTCTTAGCGATTTCGTTGACTATCCTGTGGACTTGTTCCGTGGTAGAGTGGTGCTCTCGGAAACCAAATTGATGATTTGGAAGGAGTGTGTGTAGGTCATGTTCTTGGTTGATCCTTTTTAGTATCAGTCTTTCAAGAACTTTACTTGTTGTAGGTAATAGACTGCTAGGTCTGTTTGACGTTCCTTCGTGTGGAGATTTACCTGGCTTGGGAATCATTATGATTTCAGCGTACTTCCAGATAGTGAGGGAATAAGTTAGACTTACTTATATTAAATTTGGAATAGTTATTGTATTGTTGAGAAATAATTGATAATGAGTGAGAAATTCATCATTTGAAGATTTCCTCTGAAATCAGTGATCCGGCTGTAGGTTATCATTTATAAGTTTTAGGTTAATTTTTTTTCAGCTTCGTGTTGATTTTAATACTTTTTTGTTCCAAGTTAGAGTATATTTTAGTCAACATATTTATCAATCCCTCCATATCATCTGTGCACTGACGTGCAACACTTAAGATATCTTCAGAGCCTTTGGTGTTTTCATAAAAATCTTTCAATTCATTATATGTGAGGGGATAAAGGGATGGATTCGATTCAATATGCTCTTCAAGGGAAAGGACTTGTTCTCCAAGAGTTGTGATTCTTGTGATGTTGTCTGGATTGAAATTGGCTTGAGTTTTTGTTGGGTCCTCCTGTTTTTTGGTTATTTTTTCTTGATGCTGGAATTCTTTGTTAACATTTATTGATTCATCAGTTGGGGCTTGGATTTTATCATAGGTTCGTTTTGATGTAGATTGAAGGATGTCCATAGAGAGCTCGTCAGGTTGGTTTGGGTTTGGATAATTATTGATGCTGCAGTGGAAACGTCTTGTGACGATTCTGTTTCATTAGGGTGAGATGTACTTGTTTGAATCAAGGCTGTACACTGGGTAGTTATGTGTCCTGGCTTTTTCCATTTGACAGGTCAGGTAATCACTCGATAGAAATATTCTGTAGGTAGTATTATCAAATGTAAGGGTGAGGGACTCTTGAATAACAATAGCAGTTGGTAGGGGAGAAAAATAAACTTGCCGGCGAAAACTTAAGACGTGAGCGTATTCTGGGTTAGGAATATTACTACGTAGAAAATTGATAGGGATAATAGCTTAAGACCTTGGTTTTTCCGTTCATTTTTTATAAGTGCGTGTGGGATCGATGGACAGACGTTGGATATAATTATACGTACTGCAGGAGTTATAAGACGTCTAGCTGAGATAAATTGATCGTTGATTATTATACTACCAAATGTTTTTAAGAATGTGTTAACAATTCCAGTAGATGACAAGTAGACGCAAATTCTATTGTTAGAAATTTTGGAGCAGAAGATTATATTCTTAGGGCAAATTAACTGTCCAACGGCAATTATATGATCTGGGAAATTATTATTATCTGTAGCATTTGAAACGATAGCTTGCCTTTTATCTGGAAATATGGGACGGGTATCTTGGCTGGTCACTCCTGCATAACTATTGGAGGGAGCTGGTGCAGTCTGGAGGGGCTCTTATGGGCAGAAACCCATCATCATCCATTTCAAATAAGTTCAAGTTACTCCTGAGTACGGACCTGCCTTCACTAATTAATGTTGGTTAAATCGTCTGGTATAGGATTTTTACGATGGAAAAGACGATGTTGTCATTTTTAGTTACTTTCCTGTCTATCAGAAGAAACATTAATTCACCAATCGTGAATACAGTTTATCCTCAACAGCCAGGACAATTTCCAGCTAACGGGTTGGCAAAACTTCAAGACGTTGCCAGATGAACTGGTAAAATTCCCCAGTTTGCTTTGACGTTTATTGACATTCGATCATCGTCTAATATTGTAATAACCGGTAAAACACGATGTAGTACCGGCGGCCGTTGGTACTCAATAACCTGTAATGAGGGAACTAAAAGATACTGGGCCCACCGTAAAAAATGCTACTTCAGAGAACACCTTGGTGCCGAATTTCATGAACCGGAACCTGAAAAAGTAAAACTCTCCTGGTGTGTCCCTGAAAATAACAAGAAGGCAGCATAGCTGGCTGTCACCACCCACGAGTACGTGGGAAACAGGAATCGACGACTTCCGTAAGAAATGTCCGAAAGGATAGATCCGGCCTCCGCTGCTATCAGTTGTTGTTGATAATGAGAGGTCTTTACGTATAGGGTTACGTCTGTTATTAAGTTCAAGATAAGGTATTACTACTAATTTATTAGGTAGTGTGAAGGGATACCTGTGTATGAAAGCAAACTAATCGTTATCGAATTTTAGTTGGGTTTATTAAAAAAAGAAAATCAAGAATAGAATTTAAATAACGAAATGATAATTAAAAAAAAATACTGGTATGTGACTAGTGATTAACTCAGTTAATTGATATGGACAAAAGTCTCAATTGGATTACTTGCGTAAACTTAGTATTTGGGATTACGACTAAAACCCTTTCCATATTTTCCTTTCCTTAGTTACTTTTCTGTTAATATCTCGGTAGGTATTGAAATAAAAAATATCGAACCCGATATTTTTGTATTCGTAATAAAATGTTTCATCAGAAACTAACATAATATACAGGGTGTTCCATTGCAAATTTTAAAATCGACATTACTTCCGGTAAAACCGGAAGTTCATAATTGTTAAAAAATATGAAAACAAATAGGCAATCTACTGTAGTATCCACCTTCCAAATTTCATTTTGATATCTTTAATAATTCCAGAGATATTTACTTGGTTCCACATATTTGCCTATCACCGTATATATATAAATATATCAAAAATGTGTAAAATTGGGAAATAAAATGTAATAAATAATCTATGCATGAGGTGGCAATAAAATACTGGCTAACCAAACTACAATGGTATATTGTGCAACAAGTGGGGAATGGGGGTAAAGATGACCTGTCTTGTGGACTAGGAAGTTGCATAGGGTTGATAATGCCCAGTTAAGCCGCAAAAGTTATGTATAAAAATGTATATTTTTTTTGATTATTTAGTTCTCCAGACTTGAGTGTAATTCTTTTATTTCTTCCACAAAAGTAGGTTATTTATTTACTAGTTATTATTTTCTTATACCAGTAAAATGTAAACTTTTCAGCAATTGCAAAAAGGGTAGTATTCTTTGATTGTACTGCTAGTGTGAGTAGTGGATTTTCAGTACGTTTTTGTCAAATGTAAGATACTATTTTGTTTAAGATAATGTTTATTTGACTATGGTATGTACTAAGTTACAATTCTCATTATGGTGTTAAAATTTCCAGTGGGGAGATTAAAAGCTTTGGAGACGTAAATAATTCTTTTATTTCTTTTCTTAGGATAAATAAAGCATTCACATGCTGACATGCTGTTGAAAATATAACATTTATCAATCACCTGGTGGATTTACCCAGCCTGGGTAAGAGTTTCATGAACAGGAAATCTGATCGCCTTCAACAACCTAAGGTAACACATTTCTTATTTTTACCTCTTGACCCTGAGATTGAGGAGGTAGCGACATAATACTAGTGGTGCAAGTGTTCATTTAAAAGGGCAATAATTACCCTAACTATATATACTTATTCCATATTGATAAAGACAAACCTCAACAAAGGTTATTGGATGAAAAATCCGTAACATATATTTTAAACAAAAGTGGGAAAAGTTTAATTTTTCTCACGAGTGTGCGTTTGTGGCACGAGCCTGAGAGGCAATTGCCACAGCACACGAGTGAGAAAAATTGCTTTTCCCACGTGTTGCACACTATACTTTTTCTACGACTGCAAATTAATGGATAATTTAACTATTTTAAAGTAGTATATTTTAAACAAAATAATAAAAAATAAAAAAAGGGCACCAGTGTCGGAGCTCGAACTCGGGCCGCTTCCGTAGCTGGCAACCGCGGTAGCTTACTGAGCCATACCCACTAACATTAAGTGTAGATTCAAAGTAGGTAATTATACGAGACTTCAACCTCTTTAGATTATACCAAATTCACTTATTCAAAATATACAAAAAATGTATTTTTAATTATTTTTTTATATTTTAACACAAAATTTAGGTGAAATTTCTTTAAGCTTACAGAAACACCTTCTCTCTACTTTCAAAACACTACCATTTGGGTACTTTTAACGTTTAACGTTTGATGACAGGAGTCCAAAGCATTCTATAATCGAGAATTCTGTTGATTTTTCTCTATCGTAACGTGGCTCAAGCCGAGGGAAAGATTTTCTCCCACGGCTTGGGCAACTTTTCCCACGGCTTAGGCAAAGTGACACTTTGTAGTTTCGTAAATTGTGGGAAAAGGACTATTTTTCATAGTAGTCGTAGAAAAAAATATTTTTCACACAGTTAGTACAAGATTCAACCAGACTCACCAATCTGCAGGTAGGGTGCTCTCTAAAGACGATGAAGACTTCTCACCCAACTTGCTCGTTGACACTAACACTCGTACCGAATGAAGTAGACTTTCTATCGAGACTGTTTGCCTCTAGCAAATCCTATTTGGCCGTTAGTTACCCTCTTTATCGGCTTACTCTTCTAGCGCTTGCAGTAGACGGTTTCCCGAAGATTTCTCTTAAGTGTCGGAATGAAACTTATTTTGAACTACGCACTACTTTTGTCTTACAAGTCAAAATACAACTCTGGATTTTTCCAGATAACCGCTAACCGCGAACTCTATGGGGCAACCGCTCGCAACCGTGCTCGAGACGCAACTTACTCGTCTTTTTTTCTATCTCGTCCAACTTTGGGCAACTCTTGCCCAGTCAGCTTCTTACCACTTTTTCATTCCTTGCTTTCTTATTGGACACACGTGTACTTTGTAACCCATGGTCGCTTTGCTTCATCAGCGAGCTCGTGTCTTCGAAACTAGGTTCCTTCTGGGTTACTTTGTAATTGTGTAATTGTGCATTATCAGCATTGTTTAGTCTGATTGAAATTTGCTACGCTGCTTGAATCTAAAATATATTTTCATGAAATTAATTTTGTTCTCAATATACTTGAAATTTGTTATACAGGGCGATGTTTTCCATAATTCCACCCTTGGTACTTATTACATTGCCACTCCCTTTGGAAAAGTGTTGGACTTACCTGTCCAACACCTTTTACGTTGCGCCACTGCGTTACATATTACCGCGAATTCACCGTGGCACTGAGACACTTTTTCATTGTTCGCCCGCACAGTCTTGCAACACATTTACATTTTTTATTTTGGCATTGTTTTTTGCAATCACATCTCATATATATCTTTCCTCGGACCTAGTTTCCTTAGCGGCAATGTGTCTCATTGGCAGTTTTCTGAATTAAAATTAACGTAAAGTAAATGACAAAAAATAGGGCGACGACCCAGCACTGTAGTGGAACGCATTTGATGCGATAATTACAGTCAAGCTATGTCGAACATGGTTAGTAATTGGATGGGTGACCGTGCCAGGGAAAAACATCTTGCTTCTTTTGTTTAACTAGAATAACTAAAATAACAAGTTGAAACTTCCAGAGACTGCGAACACGTGCAACCTATCGGGAGTTACCGAAATACATTCATATTCGGCATTTGAGCAACTACGAATTGTGTAAATCAGTTTAAACAGATTTCGAAATAAGGTCTAATTTCGGCAATCCATCATTTGGCTTTGATCATTTCTCGAACTGACCATTTCTTTCGGCAAATGGGCGAATTTGGCATATGAGTCACATAAGATTCACAAACCCTCAAATTGATAAAAATAACAATTTTTAAACCAAAATATAAAACTTGAAAATAAAATTTAAAAAATAGTTATTTATGTAACTAGTGTGTGAAGTAGCCTTTTTTTTGACGAATGCCGCAGGCGAATGCGACAATCGCATGAGTCGAAAAAAAGGCCTGTAGGTACACACGAATTGCATACAATATTTTTTCTACTATCGAAAACATCATCAAAATTCAGAAGTTTGGGTAATATGCCACTAGAACATTTTCGGAATATTTTATCATTTTATTCTTCCCAGACTATTTTCGGAGTAATCTTCTGAGAGATCCATCTTCATAATTATAATAATCTAAAATAACATCATAGTTTCCTATAAATAATCAATACATTTCAAATGTCAAATTCAATTCACAAAGAAATGTCAGTCACTCACCGCCAACTTATATCTATTCAGATACCTATAACTACATACATATTGGAACTCTTTTTTCACTAGTGCGTAAAGAAAAACTCTTCACGCATTAGTGGGTAAAACTCGGAAGTGTGTCTAAAGCACCTACTTTACACACAGTAGTAGAAAATAGGTGTTTAGTTTATTTAGTTCCTAGGATTAGTATGTGATACGGCAACAGTGTCAGAACTATGTCTACGATTTCCGTTTACCCCCTTTTTGATCATGACGGGTA
>OZ021704.1:13938530-13966568 GCA_963978555.1 Galerucella nymphaeae
TTATTTTTCACAACATCTCTCATTAATCTAATTATAATTATGTAAAACTTATTTAGTTAGTTTTGTAAGTGAAGGGCAATAAATAATATTAGTGAACAAACGTGTAGGCCATTTACTAACGTCAGCAGTGAAAAGAATCACCCATTTAAGAAAATACAGTCCACTACTGGAAAAACAACAACATTTTCAAACATTTTGGTCCTTCGAGCCGGATTGTCGTGATATTTGAAGCAAGACTCCTCGACGTATACAGAAGATTAAGGTGGGTTCGTACCATTTTATCCTTATATTTGCTTTCCTGCATGCATAGTTTAAGACTGTTCTCATAAAATAAGCTAGCTTTCATTGGTTCTATATTATTTATTCATATTAAGCGTATTCATAACACCATCAGTCTGTGTTAATATCAGTAGTAATAAATATAAAAACATGAGCCAAGAAACACTTATTGAAAAAAGATGTACAGTCAAAGCAAAGTTAACAAACTTTCAAAAGTATGTAGATAGCTTAGTAGCAAAATTTCCACAGTTTTCAATTGAGGACCAAGTTGTTTTTATTGAACTCAAGCAACGCGTGGAACGTTTTTACGGTGTTTTAAATGATTTTGATGATATTCAAGGGCAAATAGAGGTTGAAAGCGATTCTCCAGATATACAATACGTTGAGCGGGAAAACTTTGAAACGGCCTTCTATGCTATAGAAGCCAAGGCTAAACGGTTTTTACAACAAAGGACAATAGGCGATTCTTCTAGTACGAGTTCCATCTCACAAAATGTAGATATCGGTTCGAACAGCGCATGCGGAGTAAGATTGCCGGTAATCGAAATCGCCATATATGGCGGGGTAAACGACAAATGGTTAGAGTTTCGTGACACGTATGACTCTTCGATACATAAAAATACTAACTTATCTAATGTACAAAAATTTCATTATCTCAAATCGTATCTCGGTCCTAGTGTACTAGAAATAATTGCAAGTTTAGAGCTTTCAGCATCGAATTATGAAAATGCTTGGGCATTAATTTGTGACAAGTTCAACAACAATAAAATATTAGTTCAAAATCATATAAAAGCTTTGTTTAACATTCAGAAACTGCAGGCAGAATCTTCAAGTAGCCTGCGAAAATTAGTTGACAGTTTTGCCAAGCATCTTCGAGCATTGAAAACCCTAAATGAACCCGTAGATTCATGAGATACTTTGGTTATATTCATGATAAGTAGCAAGCTAGATGACACAACACTTCGCAAATGGGAACAAATTAAAACTTCATACACAACACTCACTCTAGACAATTTAACTTCATTTATAAAAGAGCGCGCATATCTTCTCGAGTCTTTAGAACAAAGTAAAGCTGTTGTTGCCGTTGATGATTCAAACTTCACTAAACGTCATAAAAAGGTTAAATCTTTTGTAACAGAAAAATTAAATTTAAAGGACTGTTCGTTCTGTAAGCAAGAACATTACATTAAAAATTGTCCAGATTTCTTAAAACTTGACAAAAACGAGCGCTTAAAAGAAGCAAAGAAAAAACATTTATGTTTAAATTGTTTAAGGGCAGGGCATATGGTCAAACAGTGTTATTCACGACCTTGTAAAGAATGTAAAGTCAAGCACAATACGCTCCTACATTTTAATTCGAATCGGGAATCTAACGCAGATAACGTCGAAAGCAATCGAGGCGAAAACAGTAAAAATATTCAACAAGAAAGCATAAATTTATCGTCTATGAATGTATCAACCGAACAAGTATTATTATCGACCGTTTTAGTTGACATTTATGATGAAAACAATAAACCTTTTGTTGCACGTGCCTTACTTGATGTCGGTTCTCAAAGTAGCTTCATTACCGAGCGTTTTCAAAACAAATTACAATTATCTAACGCGCCAGTTGATATTAAAATTTGCGGATTTAACGAATCTGAATCGGAATGTAAAATGAAATGCAAAACACGCGAGTTATAGCCATTGATCCTTATAACTACCGTTATAATAATAATAATTGAACCCAACACCCGGATGTAAAAGGAGAAATGCTTATTTTACTTTTTCACAATTTTATACAATTTTGCTTATATGTTTTTATTCAAATTAATTCAGTCTGATTTTTATATTCTTAACAGTAACATTAAACTGTATTTCAAAAGTTTGATTCATTTTTGTATTTAAAATAATAAAAGTTGTTTTTAAAAATAAAGTTTTTTGAGAAAGCAACTTAAGTGGCGCAGTCAGTAGGATTTTCGTCAGGAAATCTATCGTAGATAAACCGTGAGCTTCAACTCTTTGGACGAAAAGCAGAATCAACTTCAAGTTCCAGTTCACAAGGAATCCATCGAGGAAGCCAAGGACAGGTACTAGAAAAGGTCTATTGCAGTAAAAAAGGCACATATGTGATAAGAATTTTTTTATGTCAGACTCCTCTTCTAACGATGAATCCTCAAGCGAAATCGACAATTGTGAAGATTTAGATTTTATTGATAATTTTATTAATTTATTTAACACCACCAGTTTTAGACATCAAAAATTTGTCAATTATCCCAAATTTTAATGGAAACATAAATAAATTGCATCGTTTCATAAATGCTTCCGAATCAATTTTACGTCACTATTTGGATAGTGAAAATATCGGTAATTTTCAGAATACATTACTTCTTAATGGTATATTAAATAAATTAGAAGGTAAAGCCGAGGAAATAGTAGCCATAACTGGCGCTAAAACTTGGAATGATATTAAAAATGCTTTGATTTTAAATTTTGGTGATCATAGGGACGAGAATTGTTTAAATCAAGACTTAGTTAATATAAGACAGCGTAATAGTGAATCTCCTTACGTATTTCATGAAAGAATTTTAAGTTTGCTTAATTCAATTTGTAATGACATAGATTTACACTACGAAAATGCAGAACGTGATTCAAAAAAAATTTTTTTCATTAAACAAGCACTTAAGTCATTTTTACCTGGTTTAAAGGAACCATTAGGGCCTATTATTCGTGCTATGGGACCAAATACACTAGAACAAGCGATTCAATTCATTAGAGAGGAGGATAATATTAAATATTGTCAGAGAAATCAAAATTTTGGAAATTTCAATTTTAATAATAATATTCGGAAATATCATAATCAATCCAATATCCCACGCCAATCCCAACATTTTCAACAAACATCCCAAAGAAATTTTCAAACTCCCCAACAATTTCAACCAACAACGTCTCAAATGACAAATAATCATTCACCTCAATTTCCTAGAGGACCAATACAAATGCAACGTAACCCAAATCCACCAAATCCTAGATATCCAACAAATTCACAAGTTTTTGGAAAACCTCCGAATGTTTGGAAACCAAATCCAAATAACGTTCAACCCAAACCCGTTCCTATGTCTGTTTCAACAAGAAATACCACACCTCAATTCCGAAATACTAATAATTTCCAAAATTTCAACCAGAAACCTAATTTCCATTCTGAAGAGTTATTTAATACAGAAATTGACGAAACAAATTACGATGACAATTTTGAATATGCAAAAGAGGAAAACTCTGAAAATTCAAATCTCCAATCCCCCTATTAAACTATTGATAGATACCGGTGCAACAAAATCTTTTCTGGAACCTGAACTTGCCGAAAAATTTTTTAAAGATAAAATATTCAGAGAACCTTTTACAGTTTCATCAGCATTTCAAACATCAAGTCATCAAAATTGTGCAATTATTCCAATATTTTCTGAATTTAATAAAAATGATAATTTTAAGTTTCATCTTTTCAATTTTCATGAGATTTTTGATGGTCTTATAGGACTTGATAATATAAAATTATTGAAAGCACATTTAGATTTTGTAAAATCACAGTTAATTACTCCTGAAACTATTTTACCAATTTATTATCTAGAAAGTAATCCCACTATTTTTAAGAGGAAAATTGATCCTTTCACTTGTATGTTGTCAAAAGTACCTGTTTCCCAAATAGAAGGAGACATTCTTATTTCTAAACAAATAATCAAAAACTGCGAAATTCCATCCACTTCATCACACGCAAATAATGGCACAGCTTTGGTAGAAATCCGTAACAATACTAATGACGAAATTATTTTTTCTTTATCTAAGCCATTACAAACTTCACCCTTTGAATATAATTGTTTTGACTTATTTCACATTGACATCTAACCAGACGAAACACATGACCTATTTGACATTGCTGAACTTTTAAGAACAGATCATTTGAACTCTGAGGAGAGAGATCAAATCATAAAACTCTGTAGAAAATATTCAGGAATATTTCACAGAGAAAAAGACCCACTCACTTTTACTAACTGTATTAAACATTCCATAAAAACTAAAGATGAATTACCGGTATATAATAAATCATACAGATGTCCTTTTATCCATAAAGAAGAAGTGCAAAAACAAATAAAATCCATGTTAGATCAGAATATTATTCGACATAGCAACTCGCCCTGGTCATCTATTATTTGGGTAGTGCCGAAAAAAGCCGATAGTTCTGGCAAAAAGAAATGGAGGATTGTAGTAGATTACCGCAAATTAAATGAAAAAACTATAGACGACCGCTATCCAATACCCAATATAGCGGATGTACTAGACAAATTAGGTAGATGCAATTATTTTACGATTTTAGACTTGGCTAGCGGATTTCTTCAAATTAAGATGAATCCCGAAGATATCCAAAAAACTGCTTTTAATGTTGAAAATGGACATTATGAGTATGTTCGAATGCCGATGGGACTAAAAAATAGTCCTGCGACATTTCAACGTGTCGTAGACAATATTATGAGGGGTTTACAAAACGAAATTTGTTTAGTTTACTTAGACGACATAATAGTTTTCTCGACATCTTTACAAAAACATATTACAAATTTAAACAGAGTATTTGAAAGACTTAAAGACACAAATTTTAAAATTCAAATCGACAAATGTGAATTTTTGAAAAAAGAAGTTGCTTATCTTGGTCATTTAGTAACACCTAACGGAATAAAGCCAAATCCAGATAAAATCTGTGCAATACAACGTTACCCAATACCTAAAACAACTAGAGATATCAAATCATTTTTAGGTTTACTTGGTTATTATAGACGTTTTATAAAAGACTTTGCACGACTGACAAAACCTTTGACATCCTGTTTAAAAAAAGGAGCAAAAATTGAACATACCGCTGAATTTATTAGATGCTTTGAAACTTGTGAAAATTTACTTACTAACGAACCTATTTCACAATATCCAGACTTTTCTAAAAATTTTATTTTGAACACGGACGCTAGCGGATTTGCCTTAGGGGCAGTATTATCGCAAATATCATCTGGAACTGAAAAGCCTGTGGCTTATGGTTCCAGGACTCTCAACGAGTCTGAGCAAAATTATAGCACTATAGAACGTGAACTTTTAGCTATCGTATGGGCTACAAAATACTTTAGGCCATACTTGTTTGGTAGAAAATTTAAAATATATTCTGATCACAAACCTCTTAAGTGATTAATGAATCTGAAAGAACCAAATTCTAGACTTGTAAGGTGGAGGCTTAAACTCGGAGAATTTGATTACGAAATTGAGTATAAAAAAGGCTCTGCGAATTCTAACGTAGACGCACTTTCTCGGGTTGAAATAAATACAAAAGAATTAATTGACTTTTACACTGAAAGCTTTGATGACTCTTTTTTACAAAACCAACGAGACGAAGATCAAGATAACGAATCCATTACAAACGTAGATGAACCCCCAATTACAAACGATGATGATAACGACACTGTTCATACAAGCGTTGAGGACCCTATTTTAGGTATGAAAATTTCTGAAAAATGTCTTAACTCTTTCGACCATCAAATAATATTTAATTTTGTCTTACACTCTCCCACAAGACCTAAAACAGAACATGTATTTCCTAACAAAAAACGGCTTCATTTGCAAATTTCTATTAAAGATTTCCATAAAGATGTTATAAATGTTTTCAAAAATTATATTGATCCAAAATTTACTTATGGTGTGCGTTTTCAACGTCATGAGTACATCCCTCGAGTATTAGACATATTACAGACAACTTTTAAAAATTTTGCTTATAAACTAGTACAATGTAATGAAATATTAACAGACATAACAGACAAGGACGAACAACACGAAACTATAAGACTATTTCATGAGGATAAAAATAATAATCGTGGAATACTTAAAACCGAAACAAGAATTAAACGAACATACTTTTGGCCCAAAATGAAAAATGACATAACAGACTTTATTAACAAATGTGATATTAGTCAAACAAACAAAACAGAAACTAATGATAAGTTCAACACCCTCAAAACCACTTGAAATTATATTTTGCGACACTCTTTCTGCTCAAGGTCACAAATTTTTGACAATAATTGACACTTTTTCAAAATATGGTCAAGCATATCCACTATCAGCATTAAACGGTATAGAAATTACAAGAGCATTTTTAACATTTATGTCTCATCACGGTGTCCCGACTTTAATTATAATGGACAATGGTACTGAACTTAAAAATTCAATTGTGCAAGAATTTCTAGATGTCCATAGAATAAAAACCCACTATGTAACTCCAAATAGTACACAATCAAAAGGTCCAATTGAACGTTTTCACTCTACTATTATCGAACAATTGCGCATCATTAGAGCAAAAAATGATGGTAAAATAAATATTCTTAATGATATGACCTATGCTATTTTGGGCTATAATAATTCGATACACTCTGTAACAAAACAAAAACCAATCGATATACTAAATGGACATTTTGATTCAAAAGAATTATTTGATATTAACCTGGACCAAACCCTTATTAATAACTACGTTCAAGAACATCGACAAGCTACGACGGAAATTTATAAAAAATTAAACGAAACTAAGTTCTCAAAAAGAGGCGACCATAACCTACCACAATCAAAACCGACATGACCCATTACAATACGAACCTGACATTGACATATATAAAAAGAATACAACGCAAACTAGGAACAAACCTAACTCAAAATTTTATAAAACAACAACCCTCTCTGACAAGGGTATAAAAATAAAAACAAATAAAAATAAACTTTTACATAAACAAAATCTTAAAAGACCAAAAGCTAATCAGAAAAAATTGTTACAGGGCGCCAGTAGTCCTTCCAATCCTATTCCTTCCACTAGTAAAGGGTCAAGAGATCCTGATCACTAATTTAAATATATATATATATATATATATATATATATATAGGTTTCAAATTTATATATATATATATATATATATATATATATATATATAATCTTGAACCCTTTTACCCTCAGGGTGTCGGGTTATCATTTTATTGTTGCTTCATGTACTTTTTCGATTTTTTTCTGTCTCTAGTCAGTGTCTTTGCTTCATACCATTGTTTATTTCTTCCTTGTAGAATCTTTCCTATTATGTCGTTCCAGGTTTTTTCAGGTCTTCCTCTTCTTGTCTTGTTTTGTGTTTTTGCTTCATAAATTTGTTTCACAGGTCTAATGCTTGGCATTCTCTGTATGTGTCCCCACCATCCTAATTGTTTTTGTTCTATCAATGAAATAATGTCTTCTATGTCTAGTTTTTCTCTTATTCGTGTATTTCTTATTTTATCTCTCCTTGTCACTCCTATAACTCTCTCTTCTGTGGCTTGTATTCTACTTTTGATTTTATTTGTTAATATCCAAGATTGACATCCATATGTTAATATTGGTTTTTGGAAAACCTCCGAATGTTTGGAAACCAAATCCAAATAACGTTCAACCCAAACCCGTTCCTATGTCTGTTTCAACAAGAAATACCACACCTCAATTCCGAAATACTAATAATTTCCAAAATTTCAACCAGAAACCTAATTTCCATTCTGAAGAGTTATTTAATACAGAAATTGACGAAACAAATTACGATGACAATTTTGAATATGCAAAAGAGGAAAACTCTGAAAATTCAAATCTCCAATCCCCCTATTAAACTATTGATAGATACCGGTGCAACAAAATCTTTTCTGGAACCTGAACTTGCCGAAAAATTTTTTAAAGATAAAATATTCAGAGAACCTTTTACAGTTTCATCAGCATTTCAAACATCAAGTCATCAAAATTGTGCAATTATTCCAATATTTTCTGAATTTAATAAAAATGATAATTTTAAGTTTCATCTTTTCAATTTTCATGAGATTTTTGATGGTCTTATAGGACTTGATAATATAAAATTATTGAAAGCACATTTAGATTTTGTAAAATCACAGTTAATTACTCCTGAAACTATTTTACCAATTTATTATCTAGAAAGTAATCCCACTATTTTTAAGAGGAAAATTGATCCTTTCACTTGTATGTTGTCAAAAGTACCTGTTTCCCAAATAGAAGGAGACATTCTTATTTCTAAACAAATAATCAAAAACTGCGAAATTCCATCCACTTCATCACACGCAAATAATGGCACAGCTTTGGTAGAAATCCGTAACAATACTAATGACGAAATTATTTTTTCTTTATCTAAGCCATTACAAACTTCACCCTTTGAATATAATTGTTTTGACTTATTTCACATTGACATCTAACCAGACGAAACACATGACCTATTTGACATTGCTGAACTTTTAAGAACAGATCATTTGAACTCTGAGGAGAGAGATCAAATCATAAAACTCTGTAGAAAATATTCAGGAATATTTCACAGAGAAAAAGACCCACTCACTTTTACTAACTGTATTAAACATTCCATAAAAACTAAAGATGAATTACCGGTATATAATAAATCATACAGATGTCCTTTTATCCATAAAGAAGAAGTGCAAAAACAAATAAAATCCATGTTAGATCAGAATATTATTCGACATAGCAACTCGCCCTGGTCATCTATTATTTGGGTAGTGCCGAAAAAAGCCGATAGTTCTGGCAAAAAGAAATGGAGGATTGTAGTAGATTACCGCAAATTAAATGAAAAAACTATAGACGACCGCTATCCAATACCCAATATAGCGGATGTACTAGACAAATTAGGTAGATGCAATTATTTTACGATTTTAGACTTGGCTAGCGGATTTCTTCAAATTAAGATGAATCCCGAAGATATCCAAAAAACTGCTTTTAATGTTGAAAATGGACATTATGAGTATGTTCGAATGCCGATGGGACTAAAAAATAGTCCTGCGACATTTCAACGTGTCGTAGACAATATTATGAGGGGTTTACAAAACGAAATTTGTTTAGTTTACTTAGACGACATAATAGTTTTCTCGACATCTTTACAAAAACATATTACAAATTTAAACAGAGTATTTGAAAGACTTAAAGACACAAATTTTAAAATTCAAATCGACAAATGTGAATTTTTGAAAAAAGAAGTTGCTTATCTTGGTCATTTAGTAACACCTAACGGAATAAAGCCAAATCCAGATAAAATCTGTGCAATACAACGTTACCCAATACCTAAAACAACTAGAGATATCAAATCATTTTTAGGTTTACTTGGTTATTATAGACGTTTTATAAAAGACTTTGCACGACTGACAAAACCTTTGACATCCTGTTTAAAAAAAGGAGCAAAAATTGAACATACCGCTGAATTTATTAGATGCTTTGAAACTTGTGAAAATTTACTTACTAACGAACCTATTTCACAATATCCAGACTTTTCTAAAAATTTTATTTTGAACACGGACGCTAGCGGATTTGCCTTAGGGGCAGTATTATCGCAAATATCATCTGGAACTGAAAAGCCTGTGGCTTATGGTTCCAGGACTCTCAACGAGTCTGAGCAAAATTATAGCACTATAGAACGTGAACTTTTAGCTATCGTATGGGCTACAAAATACTTTAGGCCATACTTGTTTGGTAGAAAATTTAAAATATATTCTGATCACAAACCTCTTAAGTGATTAATGAATCTGAAAGAACCAAATTCTAGACTTGTAAGGTGGAGGCTTAAACTCGGAGAATTTGATTACGAAATTGAGTATAAAAAAGGCTCTGCGAATTCTAACGTAGACGCACTTTCTCGGGTTGAAATAAATACAAAAGAATTAATTGACTTTTACACTGAAAGCTTTGATGACTCTTTTTTACAAAACCAACGAGACGAAGATCAAGATAACGAATCCATTACAAACGTAGATGAACCCCCAATTACAAACGATGATGATAACGACACTGTTCATACAAGCGTTGAGGACCCTATTTTAGGTATGAAAATTTCTGAAAAATGTCTTAACTCTTTCGACCATCAAATAATATTTAATTTTGTCTTACACTCTCCCACAAGACCTAAAACAGAACATGTATTTCCTAACAAAAAACGGCTTCATTTGCAAATTTCTATTAAAGATTTCCATAAAGATGTTATAAATGTTTTCAAAAATTATATTGATCCAAAATTTACTTATGGTGTGCGTTTTCAACGTCATGAGTACATCCCTCGAGTATTAGACATATTACAGACAACTTTTAAAAATTTTGCTTATAAACTAGTACAATGTAATGAAATATTAACAGACATAACAGACAAGGACGAACAACACGAAACTATAAGACTATTTCATGAGGATAAAAATAATAATCGTGGAATACTTAAAACCGAAACAAGAATTAAACGAACATACTTTTGGCCCAAAATGAAAAATGACATAACAGACTTTATTAACAAATGTGATATTAGTCAAACAAACAAAACAGAAACTAATGATAAGTTCAACACCCTCAAAACCACTTGAAATTATATTTTGCGACACTCTTTCTGCTCAAGGTCACAAATTTTTGACAATAATTGACACTTTTTCAAAATATGGTCAAGCATATCCACTATCAGCATTAAACGGTATAGAAATTACAAGAGCATTTTTAACATTTATGTCTCATCACGGTGTCCCGACTTTAATTATAATGGACAATGGTACTGAACTTAAAAATTCAATTGTGCAAGAATTTCTAGATGTCCATAGAATAAAAACCCACTATGTAACTCCAAATAGTACACAATCAAAAGGTCCAATTGAACGTTTTCACTCTACTATTATCGAACAATTGCGCATCATTAGAGCAAAAAATGATGGTAAAATAAATATTCTTAATGATATGACCTATGCTATTTTGGGCTATAATAATTCGATACACTCTGTAACAAAACAAAAACCAATCGATATACTAAATGGACATTTTGATTCAAAAGAATTATTTGATATTAACCTGGACCAAACCCTTATTAATAACTACGTTCAAGAACATCGACAAGCTACGACGGAAATTTATAAAAAATTAAACGAAACTAAGTTCTCAAAAAGAGGCGACCATAACCTACCACAATCAAAACCGACATGACCCATTACAATACGAACCTGACATTGACATATATAAAAAGAATACAACGCAAACTAGGAACAAACCTAACTCAAAATTTTATAAAACAACAACCCTCTCTGACAAGGGTATAAAAATAAAAACAAATAAAAATAAACTTTTACATAAACAAAATCTTAAAAGACCAAAAGCTAATCAGAAAAAATTGTTACAGGGCGCCAGTAGTCCTTCCAATCCTATTCCTTCCACTAGTAAAGGGTCAAGAGATCCTGATCACTAATTTAAATATATATATATATATATATATATATATATATAGGTTTCAAATTTATATATATATATATATATATATATATATATATATATATAATCTTGAACCCTTTTACCCTCAGGGTGTCGGGTTATCATTTTATTGTTGCTTCATGTACTTTTTCGATTTTTTTCTGTCTCTAGTCAGTGTCTTTGCTTCATACCATTGTTTATTTCTTCCTTGTAGAATCTTTCCTATTATGTCGTTCCAGGTTTTTTCAGGTCTTCCTCTTCTTGTCTTGTTTTGTGTTTTTGCTTCATAAATTTGTTTCACAGGTCTAATGCTTGGCATTCTCTGTATGTGTCCCCACCATCCTAATTGTTTTTGTTCTATCAATGAAATAATGTCTTCTATGTCTAGTTTTTCTCTTATTCGTGTATTTCTTATTTTATCTCTCCTTGTCACTCCTATAACTCTCTCTTCTGTGGCTTGTATTCTACTTTTGATTTTATTTGTTAATATCCAAGATTGACATCCATATGTTAATATTGGTCTATATATTGTTTTGAATATTTTTAGTTTTGTCTGTCTTGAAATTTCTTTTTTATTGATGAAGTTCTTATTCATTGTATAGTACAGTTTTATGGCTTTCTCGATTCTGTTGTTAATTTCCGCTTCTTGTCTTCCTTTTTCGTCTATCGTTACACCTAGAAATTTGAAATCTTTTACTTGTTCTATTTTTATATCATCTATCGTTATATTTATTTCTTCGCCTCCTAAGGTCATCACCTTGGTTTTATCTTTGTTTATTCTCATTTGTTTTCTCTTCAGTGTTTCATTCCAAATTTTTATATTATATTGTAGTCGTTCTTCATTTTCAGCTATCAGTATTATGCTCCCTCAGCTATCTCTACTCTCTGCATATTTTTGTATCCAATGCACATTTTTTTGCTATTTCTATCACATTCCTTAATGATGTCGTCCATGAAAATGTTAAAAAGCATTGGGCTCAATGATCCGCCTTGTCTCAAACCCTCTTTTGTTTCGAAACCTTCTGATTTCATGTTGTTCTTGATGACATAATTTCTATTATTTTTATATATGTTTTTAATCATATTTATGATTCTTTCATCGATATTTCTACTTTTCAGACTCTCCCATAACTCTGTTCTTGGTACCTTGTCGAAAGCTTTTTCAAGGTCTATGAATGCCAAATATATATTTTGGCTTTCTGATCTCTTTTCTATTATTTGTTTTATGGTGAATATGTGGTCTTGTGTGCTTCTTCCGGGTCTGAACCCACTTTGTGGTTCTGAGAGTTGTGACTCTATTTTATTCCTAAGTTTGTTGTAAATTATTCGTTCTATTATTTTTGTTATGGTATTCAGTAACGTAATCCCTCTATAGTTATTGCAATTTTTGTAGTCTCCTTTTTTGTGTATTGGTGTTATTAGAGCTGTTCCCCATTCTTCTAGTATAGTTTCTTTTTTCCATGCCTTATTGATTATTTCTAGTAAGCTCTTTCTTCCATTCTTTCCTGAGTTTTTCATCATTTCTGATGTTATTTTGTCCTCTCCTGGTGCTTTCCCATTCTTCAATGTTCTAATTACTTCATCTAGTTCTTGCATTTCTATCAATGGTCCGCTTTCGTTTAACTGGTTCCTTTCTGTTGTTTCTATTGATTCTTCTTCATTTTCTTGACCTAGTAGTGTCTGGAAATATTCTTTCCATCTTTTCATTATATATATTTCATTTGTAATTATTTCACCGTTTGCATTTTTAATTTGTATGTCTTTTACGGGTTTATCTGATCTCATTGATTTTAGTGCTTTGTAGAATAGTTTTTGGTTACTTTTACTGTCTTCCTCTAGTTTATTACCGAATTCGATCCATGAAATTTCTTTTGCTTTATTAACTAATGCTTTTACTTGTTTTCTTCGATTTTTATATATTTCATACTGTTCTGTTGTATTATTGTTCAAGTATTTTTTCCATTGTATTTTTTTTCTTTTATAGCCTCCTTTATGTCATCGTTCCACCATGATGTCTGTTTTCTATTATTATTTGTTTTGTAGGTGCCACATGTACTGCTAGCTGTTTCTATGATAACATTTCTAAAAATGTTCCACGCTTCTTGTAGTTCTGCTTTCTTAATGTCGTTGTATTTGTTTTCAAGTTTTTCGTTGGTAATATCTTTATACAATATAGTAGCTATAGTTGTGTCTCTCATTTTATACGATCTGATCGTGATGTGTTCACCTTTCTTAGTCACCGTTTCTTGTTTCTTTTGCATTGTGTCTCCTTTGATTTTTATTGTCAATAGGAAATGATCACTGTATATTTCTGCTCCCCTTCGAACTCTAACATCTATAACATTGTTCCTATTTTCTTTCTGTACCAGAATGTAATCAATGATTGATTTTTCTCCTCTGCTTTCTTGTATTCTTGTGAATTTAAATAATAAATAATAATCCTAGGCACAGCAAAATTAAAAGAAAGTGTTCACACTTTTCTTCATTATTACGATTTATCTCCTATAGGTAAAGAAATTGAAACTTCAAAATATGCATATAATAACTTAACATTAGCGATTCAAGCAGGGCTTAGTCACCCTTATTTTCGAGAGCTCGATTATTTTGATAATGCCCTTCTTTATCAAGTAAAATCTGCTGAACAAAAATTCCACTCTCTAATGCCATCGTCTAGAGTAAAAAGAGGTCTCATTAATGGATTAGGCTCAGTATCTCAGGTAATCTTGATGCAGATGATGCAACGTACTATGATCAAGCAATATTTGATTTACAAAATAATGAAAAAGAAATTGTGCAAAAACTTAATCAGCAAATTTTACTTACAACTGACATTATCGAAAATTTTAATGATATTAATGATACAGTTTCACTTATAAAAAGCAATCAAGAAACAATATTTTCTGGAATTCAGACAATACGTAATTCACTGAATACATTCATATTTCAATCCAACGATTACATGCAAACTCGAAATGTTTTAGATCAATTAAATGTTAACTTGATTATTATTTTACATCTCTTAAGTCAAATAGAAAATGCTATAACATTTGCTAGATTAGGAGTTTTACACACTAGTATAGTAGATATAAACGAAATGGATTTCATAATTGATACAGTATTAAAATATCACTCTATAAATGAAATAATTTTTCCAAATATAAGCAATGACACACATAGATATTATGAAATATCAAAAATTGTAGCTTACTTCTCTGATACAAAAATCGTTTTCGCTGTTCACTTTCCTATTGTTTATCCTGAAACCTTTTCATATTATCATCTTTTTTCTATCCCTACAACAAACCACACAACTATCATACCTCGCAACACCTTTCTGACAATGAACGAAAACTATTACCAATATCACTCGATGCCCTGCCTAGACCTAAAGCCAAACTATTATTGTCCCGATGGAAGTCTGTCCGTAGGAGACGAAGAAGAAGATTGCATTTTCCAGTTACTTTAGCTTCAGTCCAATCCAAAAAACTGCCAGAGTATTCCTATCAAAATCTCGAAAAACGTAATCCAACCAATTGATGATTCACATTATATAGCCATTTTCGTTAATCAAACTAAAATTAAAACATTATGTACAAGTACCGACTTTTCCACCCTGGAAGGAAATTTTTTGATAACTGTTCCATATCAGTGTAGATTTCTGGTAGAAAAACAACAATATATCAATCAACAATTGATTTCACGAGGCCAGCCGTTACTACTTCCCGAATTGAAAGTTACCTATGGCGAAAAAGGAGAAAACATTCCAGAAATTTCCTGAGAAACAGTTCCCTTGGATAAAATTCACAAACTCCTTAATAAACAAAGTGAAATCCAGCCTATAGTGTTAAAACATTTACAAAAGACTTCTATTAATTATAGTAATATGGTAATTTTTATTTTAATAGTAGTTAGTGTTCTATGGATAGTAGTTAGTTATATCGTTAAGAGAAAAATCAAGAGAAGTAATTCAATTGAAGATGAACCTAGAGAAGAAGTGAAATTAGAAGAACGTCCGGAGGCAAGTCCTAGGGCATTTTTCACTCCATGAAACATGCCAGAATCTTAGGAGGGAGGAGTTATAGCCATTGAGCCTAATAACTACCGTTATAATAATAATTGAACCCAACACCCGGATGTAAAAGGAGAAATGCTTATTTCACTTTTTCACAATTTTATTCAATTTTGCTTATATGTTTTTATTCAAATTGATTCAGTCTGATTTTTATATTCTTAACAGTAACATTAAACTTGTATTCCAATAGTTTGATTCATTTTTGTATTTAAAATAATAAAACATGGTACTTAGGAAGAGGATCTTATTGAAGATTTGGTTTTTACAAAGTTGCAAACGTTTTAGCGTATTTCCGAAGTCAATTTCACTGCACACACTTCCACACATACACACATACATTACTTAAAGCGAAGAAAATTTGGGTAAATTGTGAGATAAGGAGTCATTATAATAATTTAAATTTCAATAATATTAAATTAAAATTTCTGTATTTTTTATTAACTTCAAAGTTAGATCATTTAGAATTTCTTACATTAGATTCATACGTTAGGGATTGGGTTGAAGATATTGGTCGTGACATTTTTATCAATCTAAAAAACAAATTGAATTGTTTACGTAATGATAATTTTCAATTTTCAAACAATACTAACAGTAATTTCAACAAATTCAAATTCCATGAAAGAGTTCTGAATCTTAGTTCTTCAGTTTTTTCAGAAAATGAAATGAATATTTTAAACAAAGGTTTAAAGTTTAACCCTCCAAATTATAAAAATTTTAATGAAAATAAACATAACTTGAGACAGTTATCTATCGATTGTGACAGTATTTTAGGAAATTGTGATTTACTTGATAAAGATTCAGTTAGGTCAGATATACTGCATGAAATTAATTTTTGCTATAATAGAAAAAAGAATTTATCACAATCTCATTTGTCATTTGAACTTAACAAATTAAATTTTTCAATGAATGATATAAAATTACTATCACATAAAATTTCTTCAGAAAAATTGATTGTTACTAAAGCTGATAAAGGCAATTGCTTAGTGATTTTGAACAAAACAGAATATTTATCTAAAGTTGGAGAATTCCTTACTTCTGATTCATCTATAGTTCAAATTAATTCTGATCCTACAGTTAAGTTTTACAATTATTTTAAGTCTACAATTAGAAAAGATTTCAATAACTTTTTGTCACCTTTCAATCAGAACCACTTTAAGATTTGCCCAATGGTTTCTGTTACTCCTCTTTTATACGGTTTACCTAAAATTCATAAATTAAATTGTCCAATTAGACCTGTTGTAAGTTTCATTAATTCACCAGTTTATAAACTTTCTAAATTTCTTTGCAATCTATTAAAAGATTTAACTAATTTTGTCAATACCCACTCTGTTGTTAATTCATTACATTTATGTAATAATATACTTAATACTAAAGTACCAAGCAATTCAATCTTACTATCACTTGATGTTTCCAATCTATTTCCTAGTATTCCTCCTGCCGAATGTATAAATTTAGTTAGAGATATGATGTTTAATAATAATATCCCAACACATACTATATTAGATGTATGTTCTTTATTAGGTCTTGCTTTAGGACAAAATTTTTTCAAATTCAATGATAAATTTTATTCACAGAATTCTGGTCTTACAATGGGTTCAAGTTTGTCCCCCTTTCTTGCAGAAATTTTTATGAATAATCTTGAGAAAATATATTAACTCTATTTATAAAAATAATATCATATTTTATTACAGAAATGTAGATGATTATATCTTATTATTTGAAGGTACAAATTCTGATATAAATTGCTTTCTTTCTTTCATTAATACTTTACATCCCAGAATCAAGTTCACTATTGAGTTTGAAGAAAAAGGTAAAATCCCTTTTCTTGATATATTAATTTGTAGGGATCTAACTAATCAGTCACTTTATTTTGAAATTTATAGGAAACCCACTACAACTGATTGTTTAATTGATTATTATTCTTGTCACCCATTGTCACATAAATTATCATCCTTTAACAGTTTATTCCATAGGTGTTTTTCATTACCGCTCTCTGATCAAGCTTTTGAAAATGAAATTAATGTAATTAAGCAGTTAGCAATTAATAATAACTTTCCATTAGAGATTATACAAAAAATTTATCTTAAACATTTTAACAAATTTAAACTTTCTTTTCCTACAATTAACAATTTTGAGATTGACAATAATAATTTCATAGGTTCTTTAGTTTATTTAGGAGATATCTCATATAGAATTGTTAAAATTTTCAAAAAATACAATATTTCAGTAGCATTAAAAAGTGAATTTTCTTTGAAACATATATTTGTAAAGAATAAAGAAATAGTTCCTATGTTACATAAATCAGGTGTTTACAAAATATCTTGTTATGATTGTGATGCTGTATATATAGGTCAGAGTGGTCGTAGACTTGAATACCGTATTGTGGAGCATAGAAATTGTATTAAAAAATATTCCAGTTCTGATTTTAATAATTCCCCTTCTGCTTTTGCTAATCACATTTTAAATGAACATCATTCTCCAGATAATTTTAAAGTTGAAATGCTACATTCTTGTATGTATGTATGTATGTATGATTGGGGTAACATTCACTGAGACCTAAAAGATCTATTGTGCCCCCTTACTTCTACTTAGTTCCTGAGGAGAGTCTCTGAAACTAGTAGCTCCTTTAGTCCTATTTCCCGGAGGAATTTTAGGATATCTGCAGGCTTCAACTTAGGTAAATGTTCCTCTTCTATCCAGTAATCTCCCAGGTACTGTGCTCTAGGATTCTGGAGTGCTGTGCAGTTGGAAAGTATGTGGATGGAGGTCTCTTCTTCCATGCCACAGTATCTGCATTCTTCTTCCTCCACTAGTTTGAGCTTTTTCAGGTGCCCATTCAGGCGACAATGTCCCGTTAGGATCCCTGTTAAAACTCTTAGCGCAGTCTTGCTTTGACTTATGCATTCATTTGATCTCCGTAGGTTGTAGTCACCCAGGAGAATCTTTGATTGTCTAAGCCCTACTAGATCTTTCCAATGGTCAGATCTTCTCTTTCTTTCGGCTTCGCCTATTTCTTCCAATATTACCTTGGAGCTGATTCCGCAAAAGGGTTCAGGCCCCCAGAAGGGTATTTCAGACCCCCTCTTTGCTAGTCCATCTGCTATTTCATTTCCTTCTATTCCAGTGTGTCCTGGAATCCATAGTAGGGTAACTATATTGTTCTCGCCTAATTCATTTAGTTTGTCTAGGCATTCCCAAACCATTTTAGAACTGATTACGCAAGAGCTCAGTGCTTTTATGGCTGCTTGACTATCTGTCATTATGATAATCCTTTGTCCTCTGTATCCTTTATCAATATTGAACTGGGCGCACTTTCTTATGGCGTGGATTTCCGCTTGAAAGATACTTGGGGTTTTTCCCAAGCTTTCGGAGTGTTTGGTTCCTGGCCCGAACACTCCTATCCCAGTTCCTCCTATTGCTTTTGAGCCATCTGTGTACCATTGAATGGCATTCTTTCCAATTCTGGTAATGGTATTCGGATCCCATTCTTTCTTGTTGGTGAATTCTGTAACGAATTTCTTCGAAAAGTTGTACTTTCTCATCATACCGTCTTGTGGCATGTCCCAGGTTGTCTGATTTCCAAGAAGTGAAGAGGTGATTTTTCTTTTCATGATTCCCTCTCTACTTAGTCTGTATCTTGTTTTTTCTGCAACACTTTCCACCACCATATGTAGAGGGGTGAGGTTGAGAATTACTTCCATTGCTGCCGTTGGGCATGTTCTCATTGCTCCTGTAATGCATATACAAGCTAGTCTTCGAATTTTGGAGAGGTTTTCTCTCGTTGTCAATAGACTAGTTCTGCTGCTCCATGCAATGGCTCCATAAGTGATAATTGGTCTCACTATGGCAGTGTACATCCAGCTTAGGATTTTTGGGTTGCAACCCCAATTTCTCCCTGCCAGATTCCTACAGACCATTAGAGCCATTTTCGCCTTGTGAGTAATCTCCTTTTCGTGTTTGTTCCACAGGAGCTTACTGTCTAAAATCAAACCTAGATACTTGACTTCTTGTCTCCATTCAATCTCGTTACCATCAAGTTTTATGGTTTTGAGGTTGAGTTTTCTTTTCTTAGTGAAGGCAATTCTTGTAATAAAGGAATTAGAATGAATTTACTTGAGAGCTATGAGATTCATAGAGCTTCTTTTGATAAAAGTGTCACTTGCCTTAACGAACAGATTTCTTCTACAGAAAATTACATTTTCTTACATTTACCCCCCTAACATATATAAGTTGTTAGTAATGTTTTTTATTAGATTTATAAGTATTTAGTATTTGAATTTTATATTGTATTGTTTATTGTTTTTGATGCTTAATGTCATTATTGTCATTTATATACTAACTCATTTTCTTCTTCTTTTTGTAAATGAAATGTTAATAATTTCATTGATCACTAGTTGTTTGCCAATCTCTCATAGAAATATACCAGTTTTCAATATTATATATCATTTGACATCTGTCAATGTCATGTTTTCATTTTGTTTTTGATTTCCGGTCACCATTGTGGTTAGTTCAGTCCATGTGCTACAGCTAATAAGTTTGTTTAAAATATTTAATATTTGATATCTAATGGATAATATTCATTATGAACTTATTAATACTTATTTTGATAATGGTTCTTTCAACCGTTCAAATGTTATCAGTGGCTAGTTTTGGCTATTTGAGATTATTATTTGTCAATTTTAGACTATTTCATTACATAAAATTGACAAAAGTTATTTTTCTTCATTTAATTTCAAACATTCCTTTAAAGAAAATCAAATGTAAATTTAAATAAATTAAAATTCTTTGAACATTTCCCCCCTTTTGGCATAGACCATTAGGTCAACAATTCAATTTTTAAGTAACTTTAAATATCTTATTTCCAATGTTTTCCATTTTCTTTTATTTTCTTTCCTCACCACTCAAATTATAATTTATTTGTCTAAAACGTGTTTTGACATTTAAAAACTTTTGGCAATAACTCGTTGGTCTTTGGATTTCATATTTCACACAGGTAACTATGATTGATTTTATTTCATTTCAATTTGACTACCTAATTTTTATAATTTATGTTATCAAAGTTATAATTTATGATTCTCATTAACCTATTAATTATATTAATAAATTTTAAATATACATTACAACAATTGTAATATTCTCAAGCTTTGTCTTATTAACTTTATTAAATTTTCATATTCATTTGTATATCTATTGACAATTCGCTAAATTATTTTAACATAATCTTGTAAGATCTTCATCTATTAAGTGTACCTTTTCTCTTTATATTGTAGCCTGATGATGGTAATATTGTACCGAAACTAGTAGCACACATTTTTTTGAGGAACTTTTATTAAAAATTTTTGTGGTTTGGACTTTGAGTTTTATTGAACCATTGGTTTAATAAAAGTTGTTTTTGAAAATAAAGTTTTTTGGGAAAGAAACTTAAGTCGCGTAAATCCAAGGTTAACGATTTCTCAATGGCTATTTCTTGCTTGGTAGTGCCTCATATTACAAATAGTTTACCAAATTTCAAAATTAACAAACGCGAATTGAACATTCCTAACAATATAACTTTAGCTGATCCCAATTTCGATACACTGGGAGATATAGACATGTTAATTGGAGCCGATTACTTTTGGTATAGGCCAGGTAAATTTGGGCGCAAGCGGAACCTTTGCACAAAAAACAAAGTTTGGATGGATCATCTCTGGGCGCGTAAATTGCGCATCGAATCGAGTGGTAAGGTGCAATCTTGTTAAAAATGTCGATGTAGACAAACAGCTAACACGTTTTTGGGAAATTGAAGAGTTTCCACGAGTCAAACACTTGTCAAAGGAAGAAAAGGCGTGCGAGGCGCATTTTGTAGAAACTTGTGAGCGCGACAGTAACGGTAAATTTATTGTTTCGGTCCCTTTGTTAGAAAGTCCAGAAAAACTGGGAAACTCATACGATATAGCGGAAAAACGGTTTTTATCATTGGAACGCAAATTCGATCGTGATTCGTACTTTAAGGAAGAGTATCATAAATTTATAAAAGGATAAGAGTCTCTAGGACACATGCGCAAGGTCGAAGACAAACCACAAGACAACATAACATCTTACTATATGCTCCATCATGGCGTTTTGAAAGAGAGCAGTTTAACGACCAAACTTCGTGTCGTGTTTGACGCATCGTGCCCTAGTAGTTCAGGTATATCGCTTAACGATTTGCAGATGACTGGACCAACAATTCAGTCAGATCTCTTCACCATACTAATTCGCTATCGACAACATAACTACGTCATTGCCGCGGACGTAGAGAAAATGTATCGCATGTGTCAAATAACCCAGAAGCAAACACCCTTGCAACGAATTCTATGGCGAGACAATCGAGACGAAAAACGTATGAGCTAGTCACCGTCACCTACGGTACTAAATCGGCTCCGTTTCTATCAATAAGGTGTCTTTATCAACTAGGAATAGAATGTGAGGTGGAATCACCAGAAGTATCTCGTGTCATAAAGGAAGACTTCTACGTAGATGACCTTTTGACAGGATCTGATAGCGTAGAAAAAACGGTTGAAATCAGAAATATGGTTTCGACGGTACTCGGTAATGCAGGATAGGCATACACACGAAGGGCAAGGCTGATTCGATTGATCTGGGTGTAAACGAAAACACGAAGACTCTGGGATTATTCTGGAACGGCCTAAAGGACACTCTCTTTTATAACATCAATACTGGATCACTGGTCAAATAACCCAGAAGCAAACACCCTTGCAACGAATTCTATGGCGAGACAATCGAGACGAAAAACGTATGAGCTAGTCACCGTCACCTACGGTACTAAATCGGCTCCGTTTCTATCAATAAGGTGTCTTTATCAACTAGGAATAGAATGTGAGGTGGAATCACCAGAAGTATCTCGTGTCATAAAGGAAGACTTCTACGTAGATGACCTTTTGACAGGATCTGATAGCGTAGAAAAAACGGTTGAAATCAGAAATATGGTTTCGACGGTACTCGGTAATGCAGGATAGGCATACACACGAAGGGCAAGGCTGATTCGATTGATCTGGGTGTAAACGAAAACACGAAGACTCTGGGATTATTCTGGAACGGCCTAAAGGACACTCTCTTTTATAACATCAATACTGGATCACGAAATAATATCACCAAACGCGTTGTTCTATCTGAAATATCGCAAATATTTGATCCGCTAGGACTATTGAGCCCAACCATAATTTTGAAAAAATAATTTTACGCGATATTTGGTTGGAAAAAATTGGATGGGACAATACTTTGTCGAATAGTTTGCACTCGAGATGGTTGTTATTTCGCGATCATTTAAGCGCTTTGAATAAACTTGATGTTAACCGCCAAGTCATTTGTCCAAATGCCGTACGGATTGAAATACACGGCTTCTCGGATGCTTCTGCCAATGCCTACGGCGCATGCGTATACGTTCAATCAAAAAATAGAAACGGTGATGTATTTGTCCGACCAATATGCGCAAAATCAAAGGTGGCACCCCTTAAAACGCAAACTATTCCTAGGTTGGAGCTAACGGCCGCCTTATTGTTCGCTAGACTAGTCGCTAAAGTCAAAGAGTCTTTCAATATATCTGTTAGTAAGGTCGTGTATTGGTGTGATTCTATTATCGTGTTAGGGTGGCTACGAATGCAGCCAAATTCACTGCAAGTGTTCGCTGCTAATCGTGTTGCAGCAATCCAAGAGTTGTCTGATATCGAAGAATGGAAACACGTCCCAACTCATGACAATCCAGCGGATTACGTCTCCCGTGGCGTTAACCCAAATGAATTGCTAACACTTGATACATACTGGGAGGGTCCCGTTTGGTTGAAATTAGGCGAGGATTTTTGGCCTAACAGTAAGATTCCTCAGGAGAATCTTCCCGAAATACGCAAGGTAGTCCAAGCAAATACTGCTTCTCAGGTTGAGTGTATCGTAGATTTTTCCAAATATTCAAACTTGAGCAAACTTGAACGGATAATCGCTTACTGCTTTCGATTTAAGCAAAATTGTATGAAGGTTAAGGGAGAACGAAAATTCGGGCCACTTGAAGCATCAGAAATAAGGCATTCGTCTAATATTCTCATAAAATTATCTCAATATAATTGTTTTTCAGATGAAATTCGTGTTTTGAGCATGGGCAGATTTGTATGCAAAACTAGTTAATTATTGAAATTGCACCCTTTTCTGGATGATTTAGGAACACTTAGAGTCGGCGGTAGATTGACAAATTCAAATTATAGTTACAATAAAAGGCATCCTATTATTTTATCATCCAAACACTTATTTACAAAACTGCTGTTCCTTAAGTGGCATAAAATGCTACTTCATCCTGGTCCTCAACTTTTGCTTTCTAGTATTCGTGAATTCTTTTGGCCTATATCAGGGCGCAATTTAGCAAAAAAAACATATCATGATTGTGTGTGTGTGATTATTATTATATGTAATTCTGCTGTGTATATATTGAAAAGTAGTGGGCTCAAAATAGATCCCTGTGGTATACCCGTATTGACTAATCTTGGACCATGTAATGCATTGTTATGATCTCTTAAGAATATCTTTCTATCTCTGAAAAGTTCTATAATGTTAGCGCATACCTTAGAGTTGATACCAATCTTTCCCATTTTTGAAGCTAGTGTCTTCAAATTCACCGCATCATAAGCTCCTTTCATATCAATGAATAAACCAAGCAGATATTCATTTTTTGCGAATGTAATTTGGACATCGGAGACGAGTTGAGTCAGAGCATCTATTGTACCACGTCCTCTACGAAACCCATACTGCGAATTTGGGGTCAATTCATTGCTTTCTATGTAATGTTCTAGTCTTAATTTGATCATTCTTTCGAACGTTTTTGTTATGCAAGACATCAATGAGATAGGGCGAAATGATGAATATGAATCGGGTTTCTTGAATGGTTTCAAGATAAGACATATTATTATTTCTTTTAATTTTTCTGAGTACTCTTGTTTAACCCACCAAGCATTAACTATATCTAATAACAAAAATTTTGCAGAGATAGGCATATTATATAACATTTTGTACGTGAAGTGATCAGTGCCCGGAGCAGTGCTCTTAGAAGTTTTTAAAGCTAGTTTTAGCTCTGTCATTTTGAAAGACCTAGACAAGTAATCGGATTTTGACTGAAAATTGAAAGATGGCAAACTGAATACGTTCGGGACGAAGGGTGGTGCTAGATGATCCAAACATTCATCGATTATTTCTTGGGGGATGACTGTTTTCTTTTTAGTGAATTTTTTATTGGTGATAGATTTCACTTTGCTCCATATTTCATTCAAAGATGTTCTTTTATTTAAACTGCTTAAGTACTCAACCCAACACTGTTTTTGTTTGCATTTGAAAAGTTTTGTAGCTTTGGCGGCTGCATTTTTATAAATTAGATAATTCTTTAAATTGCCCAGGTTTTTATAGGCCACTAAAGCTCTTTTCCGTTCGTTAACGGAGTGCATTGATCGTCCCACCAATAAGGTCTTGGGTGGTTGGTTTGAATCCTTTTTTGATAGGCATTGATTCGTTAGCAGCATTGGAAACCATTTCAATAAATGCTTGTACTTTCTCATCATTTGAAATTGAACTTGTGTTCGAAAGGTTCAGGCTCTGTTCCAAGACATTTTGAAACAAATTCCAATCTGCCCTAAGATCGTTCCATCTCGTTGATGGAGGAATTGCGCAAGGTACAGAGTTTGTTTGAATTTCCATAATAATTGGATAGTGATCAGACCCAATAGCATCGTGGGAAACCTCCCATGTGATTTTGTTGCTCATTTGTGGTGATGTTACAGATATATCTACTGCAGATGGATGTTGGTGGGGAGGAGTGACTCTAGTAGGAGATCCATCATTTAATAAAACCATGTCTAGGTCATCTATTGCCTCAGATAATATTACACCCTGACGGTCGTCAGGATGAGGACTCCATAGACTGAAGTGAGCGTTTGCGTCACCGCAAATAATTGTTGAGTACGGAAATTGCGAGAATAGGTTCTCCCAATCCCGTTGATTAGTAATAACATTAGGTGGCTTGTAAAAGGAAACAAAATTGAGGTTTACATCTACTATTTTTACAGCACAGACCTCTAGTCTGCTATTGAAATTTTGATTTACACCAATTTCTTCAAAATTCTTATAATTGGCTACAAAAATACCAACGCCTCCATAGCCGTCGTCACGTCGTCACAAAGCTAAATCCTTTTATAGTAAAATTATTTTTTGGCTTCAACCATAATTCAGATAAAATAATGATATCAATTTTATTTACACTTAAAAAATTTTGAAGACTTCCTTTTTTGTTTAGTATTGATTTTGCGTTCCATTGAAATACTTTTAAATTGCCCTTAGTATAGTTCATCCTCACTAACATCAATAAATTCCATTTTATTACTTCCATATTTATTACTAAAAATTGAGTTGAGGTGTTCTTTAATTTTATTCTCATCAACTTGATTTGGTTCTTTCATTAAGTTACAAATGAGAGAAGAAATTTGGGAAATTATTTTATGCTGGTAGACTATGAAATCATCTCTAGAATTAGGAGGAGGGTGAGGAATTGGATTTGGAGGTTTTTTAATTAACGGATATAGTGGTTGAGAGTCTTTAGGGATAATTGTGAAGTCGACGGAGATATTTTGGAATGATCTAAGGTTGTTTCGGGTGGAGAAATATGTTTTCTTTTTCTTATATGTCTATGATTACTTTGTAGTTGATTTTGAATGCCTTTAGGTTTACTTAGTAGGAAGGTACCGTTTGAATTTTGTGATGGTTGAAGTTCAGGAAAATTATCTGTATTTTTCAATAAGTCGAATCTATTATTTGTTTTAATTTTCGCATACGATGGATTGTCTACTAAAAATGTTGCCTCTTTAAACGATGTATTATATAAAGCCATAGTTTTTTTGATATTGCGCTGTTTGGAATATATCGGACAATCTTTTGAAACAGAAATGTGTTCGAGACTATTGCAATGGACACACATTCTTGGCTCTACACAATTAATATCGGGTTCATGTTCTTTGGTACAATTTTTGCACCGACGTTTACCTTTGCACTGTGCAGCGGTATGACCATATCTCAAACAATTAAATCATTGTATCACAGGTGATATATAAGGCTCTACAACAAAGTTACAAAGATTCAATTTTACCGAATCAGGAATTGTATTTCCTAAAAATGTAATAATTACCATTTGCCTGTTTACATATGAAATCTCTTTTGTTTCTGAATTAACTACTCGACGTTTCATGCGTTTCACTTCTACCACCGGTATGCTTGAAACAATTTCACTTTTGATAAATTTTTCATCAAAAAAAGTATCGACTTCTCTTATGATACCCTTTTTTTGTGTATAAAATTTGGGAATGAATGCAATAAGGTGGTTTTTCTTAATTATTTCATGTTCTATAAGAGAATTCGCTAACGTGTGTGATTGAAATTCCACTTTTACTCTTTTAAGACCTATTGATTTTATATCTAAAATATCATTTTTAAATTGTGGTGATTCTTGCAAAAAATATCCTATTTTGATCGGAAAGATTCTGCCTAAGTTCTTACCAAGATGTTCTAAATAAACAAAATACGGCCCATTATCGGATGGTCTATAGCGGTTTGTAAGATCATATGTTGGAGTCTGATCTCCCTGTTGTTCTACATTGGGCGACCCAGGGGGGTCTTCCAACATTTATAAAGATTCAAATTCGGTTTATACCAAAATTATATATTCTAGAAAAGTAATTAGCAAAATGTACTTATCGCTCAGGTAAAAAGCTGCACACTTTTATCTTATCACACCAACACTTAAACGACCTACTCGTACCAGTGTCAGAGAAATACTCATGATTGTGTTCGTTGTTTTAAAATCAATCCAACGTCCCTTTCTCCAATAATGGGTAACTTACCAAGCGCGCGAGTCAATCCGGCGCCACCATTCTTTACAACCGGCGTGGATTACGCTGGACCATTTTCAATTAAAGATAGACAAGGTCGTGGTTTTAAGGTTACAAAGGCGTATATATGCCTATTCGTGTGTTTCGTTTCGCGGACAATACACCTTGAATTACTCTCCGATCTCACTACGGAAGCCTTCCTTGCGGCACTCAAACGATTCGTCTCGCGTCGAGGTAAACCTTCGCAAATGTACTCAGACAACGGTAGCAACTTTATCGGAGCGAATGAAGAATTGAAACAACTTGGTACCTTTTTGCAAGATAATAATAAAACTTTGACTGAATCCATTAATAATGAGGGCATTTCATGGTCATTCATTTCCCCTTACTCACCCCATTTTGGCGGGCTGTGGAGGCCAGCGTAAAGGCGACAAAATTCCACCCGCGTGTTGCGGGTACTGCTTTATCAACATTCGAAACATTTTATACACTTTTGGTTCAAATTGAGGCAGTCTTAA